>JARQOC010000012.1:43870264-43912259 GCA_033576535.1 Allobates femoralis | reverse complement strand
TTGGAGCTTCCAGCTAACATTATGCTGCGTTTTTTAGGTGTTTGGCTATTTTAGAAGATTACAGAAAATCATTGACATAAAGAAGGATTAGGTAAACAGCTGACAGGTGCAACAAATTAAACAAGTATTGATCTCCGCCGAGAACACGACTTGCTGGAAAGGAGAATGAAAATTAAGGATTTTTCTTCTCGCTCCTAGATGTTAAGAATTCACTGATTTTCCAATGTAATAGAAAATCTTTCTACAATTTATGAGCAGTTTTGTTGAGCAAATATTAAGGGACAAAGTTGACAAAATGATTGGCAGGATACTGGTCCAGCGGTCATGTTTGGTAGACCGTCTTTACCGGATCCGAGCTCTACAAATCTCTTCCTATCTGTTGGTGTCCCCGTCATCTCTCCTGATTAGTAGCCCGATGTGATGTCACAACACCATGATGACCTCATATATGGTTTTAAACCACTAAGCAACTTGTAGCACTTAAAGGGACAGTAACCCAAATGCTTTGTGCTCCACTGTATCTACAATTGTGTTGAACTGTTGGAATTGTGTCCATCTGCTTGTGTCTCCTTCCCAACAATGAACAACTCTGGAACCCCGAACTGTGGCTTCCATACCCTGGGAAGAGAGGCGAAGCTTTCTCATTGAGAGAGATGAAAGGTTAAATGTTATTTTAATAGTAATAATCTCACCGACTTAAAGGGACTTGTCTCCTCTTGACATTTTCTTTAAGAGTCACTTGTAGTGTAATCAATATGTAAGTGTCTAAGTGTGGGTGGGGATGAATTCATAGAGGGGAAAGACGAGCCTTATACCCTCTGAACTGAGTAGGGTGGCTATATCCATCATATCCTCTCAGCAAGCAGTAGTATTATTCCTAGATACTTCAATGAGATCGAGAACTTTCTGAAGTACCCAATGTTGCCATTTCGTAATAGCATTGGTATAATGTAGGAAATAGAGTATGTGCACAGCCTTATCCTGTCTTAGAATAGACTAAGAAAAGGTTACAGAGTATTTACTAAAAATTGATCTTTACTATCTAAAATAATACAAAGCACGACAAACAAAAAATGAGAAGTGTAAATATATTGTAAAAACATTACATAATTGATAATAGAATACATAATCGCGCTGTGTTCGGATGTCCTCCTATCGCGCACCTCAGGAAGTGTGCATGGGTTTACCCAGTGGGCGTATGCACACTTACTCAGGTGGCCGCTATCTTTGGACACCCAGGTATACAAAGATGGCGCCAACGTGACCCAGCATGCGCATGTGCGCTTACACCACCGCCATCTTTGGACACCTGGGCTCAAAGGTAAGAGGCTGAGCACACGAGGAAAGAAGAAGACAGCACAGGGGAGAGAGACAGCACAGGAGGGAGAGAGACAGCATGAGGGGGAGAGAGACAGTATATAGGGGGGAGAGTGCACAAGGGGGGAAATAGTTCCAAAGAGAGCGCACAGAAGGGAGAAGACAGCACAAAGGGGAGAGAGACAGCACACAGGGAGGATAGTGCAGGGGCGAGTGCACATGTGAGAAAGAGCACACAGGGAGAGAGAGAGCGCACAGGGTTGAGAGAAAGCAATGGAAAGTGCACAGGAGGCAGGGACACAGCACACAGGGGGTAGACAGCTCAAATGAGAGAGCACACAAGTTAAGAAGACAGCACAGGCAGGAGAAAGTGCACACGGGGAGAGAGAGAGCGCACGGGGGGAGACGCCCCGGCACCATAGAACCAGCCCACATTGTGACATCACCCCCCTCCAGAAGCGATAGCGTCAGGAACCTACCTCGTATTGAATAAATGACAGTTTGCCTATCCTGCTTTCTCCGTTAACACCCTTAGGGTACCTTTACACGCCGCTACAACAGGCTGGATACAACCAGCTACTTCACGTGCACGAGCACGCACAAACGGTTACAAACGGTAAACGCACCACATTTACACGCCGCCACAAGGTGCGCTACGCTACGCTACATCTATAGCTAGATACATCGCCGGGTGTCTCAAGTAGCCATCTGTAGCTCATCTTACCTCATTTACACACCGCTACAACAAGCTAATATGGGCGGACCTGGTGCAGCAGGGACAACACATAGGCGTGCCACAATTGTGGATTACGAGACCTCCGTACGCTGATAGGACAAAGCAAGAAACCCATGATTGGCCAGGCATCGCAGGAGGCTGTTTAATACATGACGCTCGAGCAATTGTGTAGTGTGACTGGTCAGCTCCTTAAATATGCCTCCCTATGCAGCGTCTACCAATCGTCATGCAGGAGATTCCTCCAATGATCGCTGAAGGGGCGCGGTAACCCGGAGCCTGTGTCACGCCCTAGCTGCATACCAGGTACATCGCCTGGTGTATAGACATCCCTTCGGTTCCTTCTTTACACGCCGATACAGCTCGCTACAACCGCCTGTGTAGCCATCTGTTTTCGGGCAGTGCTCGGAAACAGATGTATCTGTTGCCGGGTGTCTCCTACCGTCTTCACACGCCGCTTCTACGGGCTATATTGCCGCTACAAGCTACATTTGTAGCGTGTAGCTGGCTGTATCCAGCCTGTTGTAGCGGCGTGTAAAGGTACCCTTAGGGTACTGTCACACGTGGCGATCTCCCGGGCGATTCCATAGGCGACACACGTGCACGCGCACGTATTTGCATGTCGCCTGAGGTCGCCATCGCCCATTTACATGGGGCGACAACTTAGGCGACGCTCGGGCGACAACCCGACCGTAAATTGTCTGAGCGTATTTATAATCGCGGATTATTACTAAACACATTGGCATTGCCAACAAGGCAAAACACGACGCTCGCGTATTGTACAGTGAATTTTTACAGCGCTTTTAGGTTATGGTTTAGGTTATAAACATATACAGATTAACAACACTCGGGCGAATGAACGTACGGGCGATGTGTCACATGTTGACGGGGCCCAGAAGAGCCGCATGAGCTACAGTATAAATGTAATCTTAGGCGTCCTGTCATGTAGGACGCCTGCAACTACAGCGCTCATGCAGCTTTTATTTTACATGTTATTGCAATTGCGTTCTGTTAACATTTGTGGCAGCACATCTCTGAACTTTTAGCACACAGCCGCAAACACAGAGGCGACATCTATGTACAGTATGTACGTTCCTGGTTGAGACACCTTTGAACATCATCAAATATGGGGCCGAGGAAGAAGGCAACCGATCGTAACGCTCGAGCTTCCACCAATCCACGCACACCCCCAGAGCTACTAAATACGCCCAGAAACGTCTACCGAAATGGTATAGGCGATGTGTGCTGTCGCCCTTGACATCGCTCATGAGATGTTACACAGGGCGATCAGCACACATCGCCCAAGAATGGTCGCCTGATTTCACAGCACTGATGTGAAACCAGGCGACCACTCAGACGTGTCGCCGTCACCCATTTACATTAGGCGACGCATTGGCGATATCGCCGGCGACAGGCCACGCCTCGGATTCGCCTATGGAATCGCCCAGGAGATCGCCACGTGTGACGGTACCCTTAGTCCTCACGGACCACCTACTATTTGATGCCCCCTCTCTACCCAGGAGTCTTGGGAAATTCAAGAGATATGACAACTATGACCAGATACATATTGTTAATAATCCAGTGGGCTGCTTATATCGTTAAAAGTAGTATTCCAGGATCAATATCAAATCAGTGGAGGTCAAACGCCCAGTACCCCAACAATCAGTTGATTTAGCGGCCTGGTAACTATTAACGGCTGTTCCAAAGTTTGAAAGCTGTCTCCTATCCACAGGAAAGGGGATAAGTTTCCAATCTCTGGAGGTCCAACTGCTAACCCTCTCCCTTTCCCCCCCAAATCCTATGAACTCTAATACTGGAGAGCCCCAGCTGAATGGAGTGGAGGATGATGATGGGCACTGCATTTCCATTCACTCTAGTACGAGGGGAAAATCAGCTGAGCGCTGCGCTCAACAATCTCCAGAATTCTAATTAAGGGCAGAGACACACTATGAGAGATACATGTGAGATACTTGTGTGGCACCCTGGCACCTGTTGGGCACCACAGAAATCCTTAGGTACAAATGGAGTAAGTAACAGCACAGCAAAACCACAACACAAACAACACTTAGAACACCTGGTTTCACCCCGAGCCTCTAGGGGAGCTAACACTGGTGACTTCTAACCAGTTCCCCCTATAAAAAGAGTCTTGGAGGGAGAAACTTCAGAGTGTGGTAGACGCTACAAGAGCTGCCTGCCTGTGTGAAACCTCCACCCTATGAGGAACACACTAGGCCCTGCTAGCCTGTTAGCCAGTGGAGATCCCTGCAATTGGGATAATAGGAAGAAGGAGATCACCTCTCAGGAATACAGAGTTAATCCAACTCTTTCCAAACCATCCGGTTACTGGAACCGAAGCTGTGGAAGCTACAAAGCCCTCACAGAGAACCAGCACATCCAACAGGAGGTTTAGCCACCTGTTCCACCTGATGCACCTACCCACGAGAGCCCAGGGAAGAGTACTGATCCTGCTCAGACCCTTTTACAGTGCCCTCAGTGCTGATAACCAGGTGAAGCAAGTTCCATTGAACAAACTGCCCGGTCCGGCTGGATTCCACATCCACCCGACCTTAGCACCAGAACTAGAGAAAGGAAGCCTAACACTGCTTGCTGTGAAACTCCATAAGTGCCAACTCCACTATCCCGGTCCGAGTGTACCTGCCTACCAACCAGTAAAGGTACCTAAAAGAGACTTTGTGTGGTTGTGCATTACTCCAGGATTCAGCGCGCAGCGTCCCGCAGCTGCCTCACAACATCTTGCGCAGCTCCCGGCTCCGGGGATTCCCGCTCATCCTGTGGGGAGCGTTCCATCTCGCTGTGTACCATCCCCCGGAGACCCGAACAGCGCTGGTAAAGTTACCAGAACACCCGCAGGTGGCGTCACGAAGACAAATCACCCCACTGTTCCGCCATTCCCCTATTGATCTGGACCACCGGGCCTACACCACCGCAGGCGCGGTTCCGTGACTGGAGGAGAAACAACGCCCGCTACGTGTACCCCCCGGCTACGGTGAGTCAGAATTTGGCGTCACGAACAGGATACGAGCAGGCCCGTTATCACGGGTATTGTGTGCTATTTATTGACTGTAAATATCGAACTGTACATTTGGTCCGCCATTGCTGCGCGAAAAGGCGGGAAAAGAAGGGGCGTGACTGTGCAGAGGGCGCGAAGATTGGCCCCACCCCCACGCTCTGACGACTTCCCCTGTACGCAGCAGGAACCGGAAACTCCCGTGGTGCCTCACTCCTCACCGCGAGGCCGACACTTCCGTTTACAACCGAGGGAAAGGCTACGCTTAGCTAAGGGGGAGCGACCATGAGTAACCCGGCTCCCGATCACGCGGTGCCCCCGCTAAACCAAGCGGCACCTCAAAATATACCTTTAGATGGACAGCAACCAGTCGGCGGTATGCTACCGCAACCCGCTCCGATTATGCCGATGTCTCTACCCTACGTTCCTAGTGCGACCTGGTTACCCAAATACAGCGGTGTACCCAGCACCTTGGAGAACTTCCAGAGGAAGATATGCCAAGCCCTGGACATGTACCCGATGACCGGTAAGCAAAGAGCTTCAGTTATTATGGGACAATTAACCGGTGCAGCCGAACTGCAGAGCCGCAGCTGGCCTGTAGAAGTTCAGGAATCTGTGGAACAGATATTCGCTAGATTAACTCGGGTTTTTGAGTGCCATACCGAAGCTGGATTAAGACTGTCATTCTATCGTTGTAATCAAGGGGCACAAGAAACTGTCCTTGATTATTCACTGCGCTTGCAAGAAGCATACAGACTGTTAAAACAAGTCGATCCTGACAGTGCTCGAGATGAGAACAAAGCGTTAATTGGACAATTTATTGTGGGCCTTAAACTATCTGAGGATAGAAAGC
The DNA here is from genome assembly GCA_033576535.1 of Allobates femoralis. NCBI lineage: Eukaryota > Metazoa > Chordata > Amphibia > Anura > Aromobatidae > Allobates > Allobates femoralis. Next base: position 43,906,328 of record JARQOC010000012.1, on the reverse strand, counting down.
AAGCAAGCTGGTGGTCCATACAAAACCCAGGCGCAGAGTTTGATACCTTGAGAGACTTAACAGTTTGGGGACAGCGACTCGCTGAAGTACCTGATCCCGCTTCGCAGCAGCAGCAGTACGCTGACACCCCTTCCGTGCCGGCAGCAACATCTCCAACCCCTGCGATTCAATCCAACGCACAGACTGTGACACCTGACCGGTTTGATCAACTGTGTGCTAATGTCGAGCAGCTGATGAAGGACGTGGCCAAGCTACAAGCTGGGAGAAGACCCAAGACAGATGCAAGGCCATCGGACAAGATTCAACTCGCCGACAGCCCGGATGACGTCCCGTGGATGAAGAGAAAGACACAGCCGTCGCGAGGAAAACCTGCAGACCGCCGCAGTCCTGACAGACGCCGCAACAGTCAGCAGAACGACTTAGGAGGACGCAACCTGCAATCCCGTCCTTTAAACGAGCGACCCCTGGGCGAGAAGGGCCAACCCCAGGAGTAGACTGTGCAGGCCCTACGTCCAGCTGGGAACACAAGTATGTGGGAGACTGTCCATACTTACCAATCGTCATCGATGGCATCGCTATCTCCGCCTTGATAGACACTGGATCCCAGGTGACATCCATCCCCAGTACCCTTTACAAGCAGTTCTGGCCAGATGTTAAGCTAGAACCCCCAAATCCCGAGATGAACCTTGAAGCCACTAACGGTATTCCGGTTACCATAGAGGGACAGTGGGAAGCTACAGTAAAGGTGGGGAGGGTGCAGTTGAAAAACCAGGGTATCTTAGTGGTTCAGGATAAGCCTAACCACAAGGATCCATATGTCATATTGGGTACCAATGTCATGATCAAATGCCTCGATGAAGTGTTGTTTTTGCTCCAACAGAGTGCTGAAGCCGGTAAACCCAGAGAAAAGAGGGCTATCCAAAAGCAGATCAGAGCTCTGGTGTATCAACAACAGGTAACCTTGTCAAATGGTGAGATTGGCAGAGTAAGGGTCACAGATCCCATTCCAATTGTGGTACCACCCAGAAGTGAAATGATGATCTGGTGTCGAGCAGCCATAGGCCTCAGAGGGCAGGACTACCAAGCTGTAGTAGAACCTGTAATGTCTGACAGTAGTCCTACGCTCTTGACAGCCAGAGGGTTAGTTGATGTAAGAAAGGGGAGAGTCCCCGTACGCATATTGAATTATGGTGATGACGAAGTCAGACTACCTAGATATGCAACTGTTGCAAAATTGTACCAAGTAAAAGATGATGCTGTGATTGATGTAAAATCCTCAAACCAAATAGTCACTGATGAACCCCCTCACTCCAAAGATCAGTTAGAGAAATGGTGTCAAGATCTCAGTGTAGGAACTGACAATACACCCTCTCACCAGAAAAATGGAGTATACCGGGTGGTTCGGGAGTACGAGCAAGTGTTCAGCAAACACCCACTTGACTTTGGGAGGATTAAAGGGGTACAACATCATATCCCCACAAACAACCATGCACCTATCAAAGAAAGGTACAGGCCTATACCGCCCACTCACTACCAGAAAGCAAAAGAGATGCTTCAGGACATGAAGAATGCAGGAGTCATTAGGGATAGCTGTAGTCCCTGGGCCGCACCACTAGTCCTGGTTAAAAAGAAAGATGGTAGTATGAGGATGTGTGTAGATTATAGGCAAATCAACAAAGTCACACACAAAGATGCATACCCGTTACCACGCATAGAAGAGTCACTAGCTGCACTCAAATCTGCCAACTACTTCTCCACATTAGATCTTACTAGTGGGTACTGGCAGGTTGCCGTTGCAGAGGAGGATCGTGAGAAGACAGCCTTCACTACTCCCATGGGCTTATGCGAGTTCAACAGTATGCCATTCGGTTTGTGCAATGCCCCAGGCACATTTCAGAGACTTATGGAGTGTTGTTTGGGCCACAAGAACTTTGAGACTGTCTTGTTATACCTTGATGATGTCATTGTCTACTCTCAGACCTATGAAGATCACCTCCAACACCTGAGTGAAGTGTTTGAGTCACTGTCCAAGTACGGGATGAAACTGAAACCGTCCAAGTGCCACCTGCTGAAACCCAAGGTCCAATACCTAGGACATGTGGTCAGCGCCGAAGGCGTAGCACCGGATCCGGATAAGGTCACCGTCATCAAGGACTGGCCAGCACCCTTCAACCACAAGGAGGTACGTCAATTTCTAGGACTGGTCGGGTACTACCGACGATTCATCAAAGGCTACACCAAGATAGCCGCCCCCATGCAAGATCTCCTAGTAGGTCAATCCAAAAACGGCAAGATCAGGGGACCCCCGTTCCACTGGGGCCCAGAGCAGGACAAATCCTTCCAAACGTTAAAAGATGCTTTAACTGGAGAAGAAATCCTGTCCTACCCTGACTACAATCTACCGTTTCTGTTGTACACTGACGCAAGTAATGAAGGTTTAGGAGCAGTCCTATCTCAACGTCAGCAGGGCAAGGAGAAGGTGATAGCCTACGCAAGCAGAAAGCTCCGTCCCACCGAAAGGAACCCGGAAAACTACAGCTCCTTCAAGCTGGAGTTCCTGGCCCTGGTCTGGGCGATCACAGAGCGTTTCAAGCATTACCTGGCATCCGCCCCGTTCACAGCTTTCACAGACAACAATCCTCTAACACACTTAGAGACTGCAAAGCTGGGAGCCCTAGAACAGCGTTGGGTAGCAAGACTCGCTAACTACGACTTCACTGTAAAGTACCGGGCAGGTCACAAGAACGGCAATGCTGATGCCCTGTCCCGAATGCCCCACCTTCCTGAAGAGGGAGAAGACATAGATGACCTAGAAGAGATTGAACTACCTGCTTTCCACCGATCCGGTACAGCAACATGTCATCAGAGAAACCAGACACGTGTAGAGAGGACCGTGAACCCGTTACCTCACCATGACTGGAAGGAGGCTCAAGCCAACGACCCAGATGTCAGCCTGGTAAGGGATCTCATCACTCAAGAACACGCCAATATGGACTCTGATGCCTCACCAACTGCTAAACGCCTGTGGAAGGAGAAAGGAAGGTTGTTCGTCTACCAAGGTAAACTATGCAGAAGATACCTCAATCCGAGAACCCATGAACTCATCTGGCAGATTGTAGTTCCCAAGACTGAAGTCCAAATGATCCTTGAAGCATACCATGACGATGCCGGACACTTTGGATGGAAGAAACTAGAGAGACTCCTGAAGGATCGGTTCTACTGGGTCGGTATGAGAGGTTCCATTGACAAATGGTGTAAAAACTGTGGACCTTGTCACCTTCGAAGAAAAGACCATCTAACTCAGAAAGCTCCGTTGCAACCAATTGTTACCACCAAACCTCTTGAAATAGTTGCTCTCGACCACGTGAAGCTTACCCCAAGTCGAACCGGGTACACCTACGCTCTCACCATCGTTGATCACTACTCAAGATTCCTGGTAGTCGTTCCAGTTAAGGACTTAACTGCTGAGGTAGCAGCCAAAGCGTTCCAGAGTTACTTCTGTCGCCCCCATGGGTATCCAGACCAGGTCTTAACTGACCAAGGGCCAGCCTTCGAATCAGCTCTGTTCCAAGAATTCTTAGGGCTGTATGGGTGTAAGAAAATCCGCACCACACCTTATCATCCTCAGACGAGCGGTTTATGTGAGAAGATGAACCACATAGTCATTGACATGCTCAAGACCTTACCAGTTGAAGAGAGAAATCAATGGCCAGAGAAACTTCCAGATCTCGTGGACATCTACAACCACATACCTGTCAGTTCGACAAATTACACACCTGCTTACTTGATGAGAGCAAGACCAGGTAAACTGCCTATTGATTTGCAGATGGGAACCGTTGAACCCACAGAAGATTCTTCTGATGAAGACTGGGTCAGCCAACGCCAAGAAAAGTACAGAAAAGTACAAGAAAGCGTGGAAAGGAACCTTGAAATCAGTAGGACCAAACAAGAGAAAGACTTTAACAAGCACGCCTCAGCTGAACCACTAGCTATAGGTGATGTAGTGCTGAAAAGAAAGCGAAAAACCAACAAATTGGATAACAGTTGGGAATCCATACCCTACACCGTTATGCCGTCACACTTTGATAACTCAAAAACTTGTGTTATTAGCAAAGACAATGGGAACACTATTGCAACTGTTTCAAGGGATCATTTGAAGAAATGTCCGCCACAGTTAATCCCACAAGCAACCAGTTACCCTGCAGTAACTACAGATGAAGAAACAAAAGAAAATCTAGTCCTTACAGAAATTGGATACTTACCAGCTGATTGGCCACAAATAGGTGATGCATTCCTCATACCAGTTATGCACTTCTACCAGCCTACAGAAGGTCAGCCAAAGCCAAATCCAATTCCACAAGTCCAACAAGAAGAAGTCCAAGTGCAAGAATTGCAGCCTGTTATCATGGAACCTGAGATTCCTGTAATCGGTCAGCCTGCTAGTCCCACAGTAAGAGAAGCCATTCCTAATCAACTACCTACAGAGGTCAGTCCAGTTGATAGACTCCGCACTTACTATGGTCTTACACAAAGCAGACATAGAGAAGTACCAACCACTTCGTACACTACACAAACAGCTTTGGAAACACCCACACTACGCAGATCCACACGTAGTACATTAGGCCAACCCCCACAAAAACTTGGTGAATGGGTTTAAAATGTAGTGGAAATGTAACCTGTAAGTGTTGTAAATAATTAACCAGTTTTCAAAAAAAACCTGTAAAAAGTAGTGTACAGAAGGGTGGAGGAACTGGGCTATGTCCCAAGTATACTAAGTTGGGGACAGAAAGCGCCTGGTAAGGTATAGAAGGTTAGTACCGGCCTCCCAAGCAGAGACACCCGTAGGGAATGTATAAAGTTTACCGTGTATCCCTGGACTTTACCTTTTTCCCTTTCCATAAACTTTGAACAATTGTCACAGGACTTGTGTGACCACTAACTTTACCTTTTTCCAGCCTGCGGCAGATGGACTAGTGCCGTACGGACTGCTTTTCACCTTTTTCCACATTTTTTCACTCCTTTTCAGTGATTTTTGTGTTTTCTTTAAGACTTTGTAAATTGAATGTTATAACATGCTTAGTGTTAAGTTGTAAAAAGAACCTTTTGCTCAGCCGGGAGAACTGAGGTTAACTAAGGGGGAATGTGGCACCCTGGCACCTGTTGGGCACCACAGAAATCCTTAGGTACAAATGGAGTAAGTAACAGCACAGCAAAACCACAACACAAACAACACTTAGAACACCTGGTTTCACCCCGAGCCTCTAGGGGGAGCTAACACTGGTGACTTCTAACCAGTTCCCCCTATAAAAAGAGTCTTGGAGGGAGAAACTTCAGAGTGTGGTAGACGCTACAAGAGCTGCCTGCCTGTGTGAAACCTCCACCCTATGAGGAACACACTAGGCCCTGCTAGCCTGTTAGCCAGTGGAGATCCCTGCAATTGGGATAATAGGAAGAAGGAGATCACCTCTCAGGAATACAGAGTTAATCCAACTCTTTCCAAACCATCCGGTTACTGGAACCGAAGCTGTGGAAGCTACAAAGCCCTCACAGAGAACCAGCACATCCAACAGGAGGTTTAGCCACCTGTTCCACCTGATGCACCTACCCACGAGAGCCCAGGGAAGAGTACTGATCCTGCTCAGACCCTTTTACAGTGCCCTCAGTGCTGATAACCAGGTGAAGCAAGTTCCATTGAACAAACTGCCCGGTCCGGCTGGATTCCACATCCACCCGACCTTAGCACCAGAACTAGAGAAAGGAAGCCTAACACTGCTTGCTGTGAAACTCCATAAGTGCCAACTCCACTATCCCGGTCCGAGTGTACCTGCCTACCAACCAGTAAAGGTACCTAAAAGAGACTTTGTGTGGTTGTGCATTACTCCAGGATTCAGCGCGCAGCGTCCCGCAGCTGCCTCACAACATCTTGCGCAGCTCCCGGCTCCGGGGATTCCCGCTCATCCTGTGGGGAGCGTTCCATCTCGCTGTGTACCATCCCCCGGAGACCCGAACAGCGCTGGTAAAGTTACCAGAACACCCGCAGGTGGCGTCACGAAGACAAATCACCCCACTGTTCCGCCATTCCCCTATTGATCTGGACCACCGGGCCTACACCACCGCAGGCGCGGTTCCGTGACTGGAGGAGAAACAACGCCCGCTACGTGTACCCCCCGGCTACGGTGAGTCACTTGCATGAGACTCACATGACTCACCTGGAACGGCCCCTGCCTCTCTGAACAGGGGCGCGTCAGCTGCGTGTTATTTCTATGCAGCTTCACACTTCCATCCAGAGAAGAAGGGACCGTTCTGGGTGGGTCATGTGAGACTCATGCGAGTATCTGACATGCATCTCTCATAGTGTGTCTCTGCCCTCAGAATGAATAGAGCGGCCATGCACAAGATCGATTTTTCCTCCATTCAGAGCTACGGTTCACAGGATTGGTGGGTGCCATAGCAGTCGTACCTTCAAGATCGGAAAGCTATCCCCTATTCTGTAGAGAGAGGACAACTTTTGCATTTGGGAACATTCCTTTAAGTGCAGGATGTCCTGCATTGATTTGGGAGTGACTGACTGCAGTTTTGTCCCATTCACCTGAAGGGTATGTTCACACATTGAGTTTTTGCAGCATTTTGTTCTGCATTAAAAACGCATCTCTTGGCAATACAAATGCAGTTAATGATACACTCTTTTGTTATGAGTTTTAACTTGCATGCACTTTAATTGCACTATTTTTCTATTTTTGCATTCAGTTCAGAGGATAAAAGATGCTGCAAATACTGAAATGCGGAATATTTGCAAAAAACAAAAACAAAAACGCACTGATGGTTAAAACATACAATAAAAATAGATGGGCCTCTCCTGATAGGAAAAGAAGTAGAACATGGGCGCCTGAGCTCCATTCAGCGGTTAACCTCCCTGGCGGTATGATTATGTCAGGAATTTTGTGCTAAAAGCGGTACCATTTTTTTGCATGGAAATTTGGTGTTATGTACTGTCGGCCTGCAATTCTTAGTAATTACTTGATCAAAGAAGACTCTAGTAGACCTCTCAGATGTGATAAAGTTTGAAACATAAAATCATGAATTATAATTAAATAAATAATATAATTTTATTCAATAATCAATAATCTTATACCTGGCGGTATGATTATGTCAGGAATTTTGTACTAAGGGTACTTTCACACTAGCGTTTTTTTGAAATCGCGGCAGATGCGGTTTTTTCACCGCATCTGCCGCGATTTAAAAAAACCGCTGATGTGAAAGCAGCCTAAATGCGGTACCATTTTTTTCATAAAAAATTTCTTTTATGGGCCGAAATTTTATACTTTTTTTTTTTCCCACCCAGTTCCGCCTCCAATGAGCCGCTGCGGCTCACAGAGACGGAACCAGGAAGTCATATGGAGGCATCCGAAGGGGCTCTCACCGGCGATCACAGCGGGGACATCGCTGGATGTCCCTGTGACAGAGGAGAGAAGGGTAACTGAGGGAAGTATCCAGCTTTCCTTGGGTGTTCCCGCCCCTCATCTCGTCTGCAGCCCAGGCTCTACCCTAACACCCTAGCCCTAACGGCCCTGTCACACGGGGCTGGAGATGTCGGCGGTGAATGGCGGGGGCGCGCACGTTCTCGCTGCCCCCGCCACCAGCGCCGTCCCCCATTTTGACAGGGCGACTCCTCCAGCCCCGTGTCGGCAACCTGTAGGGTGACAACCCCGGCGGCGATGCAGGACAATGCGAGCCTATGGCTCCCATCGCCTGACAGGTTACTGCCGCCCGGTTACATGGGGCGATGTGTGCACATCGCCCCATGATGGTCGCCAGGTTTCACAGCACTGCTGTGAAACCAGGCGACCGGCCGGGACCGGCAACATCGCCCCTTTACATGTGGTGACCTAGGGGCGATGATGCCCCCACGTCTCCACATGAATGGGCAGCGATATCGCCCCCTTACCCTAATGGTGCCGTCACACAGCACGATCTGGCCAGCGATGTCGGAAGCGATGCGCGGGTGCCCGCTCGCTTCCGACATCGCTGGCCAGCTGTCACACAGCATCGCTGCGGCCGGCGATGCCGCAGGGATGCGGGCGGTGACATCGCTCGCTGGGCTGGGCTCAGCCCAGCGAGCGATCCGCAGCAACGCTGCGGTATAGGCTGGATCGCCGCCGACATCGCTCTGGCGATGTCACACGGCGCGATCCAGCCTTATCGCAGGTCGCCGGTTGACAGGTTTACGGTTCTTCCCGTAAACCTGACAACCTACGACCAGCGATAAAACGCGGTTCCGCCGCTCGTTTACACAGCCCGACGTCGCTAGCGACATCACTGATACGTCACTTTTTCGGCGATGTCGCTAGCGACGTCGCCAGGTGTGACAGCACCATAACAATAGCCCTAACCCTAGCCCTAACCCTAGCCCTAACCCTAACCTTAGCCCTAACCCTAACCCTAGCTCTGGAGAAGGGGGCGGTGCCATATCACTCACATGGCGCCGGCGGCAACGGGCAGGTAAGACCCGATGCCCCAGCCCCCTCTCCCCGGCACTGACAGCTCCCCGGCCCCCGGTCCTCAGCAGCGGGAGCAGGGGCAGGCGGCGGTGCTCCCCGCCGGCACAGCACCGGGAGCAGGGGCGGGCGGCGGTGCTCCCCACCTCCACAGCACCGGGAGCAGGGGCGGGCAGCGGTGCTCCCCACCTCCACAGCTCCGGGAGCAGGGGCGGGCGGCGGTGCTCCCCGCCGGCACAGCGCCGGGAGCAGGGGCGGGCGGCGGTGCTCCCCGCCGGCACAGCACCGGGAGCAGGGGCGGGCGGCGGTGCTCCCCGCCTCCACAGCACCGGGAGCAGGGGTGGGTGGCAGTGCTCCCCGCCTCCACAGCACCGGGAGCAGGGGCGGGCGGTGGTGCTCCCCGCCGGCACAGCAGCGGGCGGGAGCAGGGGCGGGCGGCGGTGCTCCCCGCCTCCACAGCACCGGGAGCAGGGGCGGGCGGTGGTGCTCCCCGCCGGCACAGCACTGGGAGCAGGGGCGGGCAGCGGTGCTCCCCACCTCCACAGCACCGGGAGCGCCGGCACGGCACCGGGAGCAGGGGCGGGCGGCGGTGCTCCCCGCCGGCACAGCGCCGGGAGCAGGGGCGGGCGGCGGTGCTCCCCGCCGGCACAGCGCCGGGAGCAGGGGCGGGCGGCGGTGCTCCCCGCCGGCACAGCACCGGGAGCAGGGGCGGGCGGCGGTGCTCCCCGCCTCCACAGCACCGGGAGCAGGGGTGGGCGGCAGTGCTCCCCGCCTCCACAGCACTGGGAGCAGGGGCGGGCGGCGGTGCTCCCCGCCTCCACAGCACCGGGAGCAGGGGCGGGCAGTGGTGCTCCCCGCCGGCACAGCACTGGGAGCAGGGGCGGGCAGCGGTGCTCCCCGCCTCCACAGCACCGGGAGCGCCGGCACAGCACTGGGAGCAGGGGCGGGCGGCGGTGCTCCCCGCCTCCACAGCACCGGGAGCGCCGGCACAGCACCGGAGCAGGGGCGGGCAGTGGTGCTCCCCGCCGGCACAGCACTGGGAGCAGGGGCGGGCAGCGGTGCTCCCCGCCTCCACAGCACCGGGAGCGCCGGCACAGCACTGGGAGCAGGGGTGGGCGGCGGTGCTCCCCGCCTCCACAGCACCGGGAGCGCCGGCACAGCACCTGGAGCAGGGGCGGGCGGCGGTGCTCCCCGCCGGCACAGCACCGGGAGCAGGGGTGGGCGGTGGTGCTCCCCGCCTCCACAGCATCAGGAGCAGGGGTGGGCGGCGGTGCTCCCCGCCTCCACAGCATCGGGAGCAGGGGTGGGCGGCGGTGCTCCCCGCCTCCACAGCACCGGGAGCAGGGGCGGGCGGCGGTGCTCCCCGCCGGCACAGCACCGGGAGCAGGGGCGGGCGGCGGTGCTCCCCGCCTCCACAGCACCGGGAGCAGGGGTGGGCGGCGGTGCTCCCCGCCTCCACAGCACCGGGAGCAGGGGTGGGCGGCGGTGCTCCCCGCCTCCACAGCACTGGGAGCAGGGGCAGCTAAAGTAGGGAGCAGTGGCGGCGGTGCTGCTCTGACAGCACCAGCCGCGGGTAAACCCGAGTGTGACTCGGGGTTACCGCTTCTGGCAGTAAAAGTTAACCCCGAGTCACACTCGGGAATACCGCTAGGCAGGTTAATGGGACACCTGGATATGGCAAAGGCCTGTACTTGGCAATCTCCACCAGCACCACCTCAATATTTAGCCACCATGATGCCCCGAGCACTTGTGCTTGGTTTGACCAATCATTCTGTGTTTCCTTTAAAGGAAAACTGTCATGGTACCTTTACACGCCGCGACGGCAGGCTGGATGCAGCCCGCTACAGGCTACAAATGTAGCTTGTAGCGTAAATGTAGCCCGTCGTAGCGGCGTCTGAAGACGCGACGCTACAGCCGGCGACAGATACATCTGTTTATGGGCTCTGCTCGAAAACTGATGGCTACAACGCCGATGGTAGCGAGCTGTATCGGCGTGTAAAGAAGCAACGGAAGGGAACTCCGGACACCCTGCGATGTAGCTGCAATGTAGCTAAGGCGTGACCCAGGCTCCGGGATACCGCGCCCCATCACCGATCATTGGAGGAAGCTCCTGCATGACGATTGGTAGTCGCTGCCTAGGGCGGCATATTTAAGGAGCTGACCAGTCACACTACACAATCGCTCGAGCGTGCTGGATGTCTCAGCCTCCTGCGATGCCTGGCCAATCATGATGATATTGCGCTGTCCTATCATCGTACGGACGGCTCGTAATCCAAGATTGTGGCACGCCTATGTGCTGTCCCTGCTGTACCAGGTCCGCCCATATTAGCTTATTGTAGCGCTGTGTAAACATGGTACGCTAAGCTACAGCTGGCTACTTGACACACCCGGGGATGTAGCTAGCTATAGATGTAGCGTGGCGTAGCGCACCTTGTCGCGGCGTGTAAAGGAGATGCGTTCACCGTTTGTAGCCGTTTGAGCGTGCTCGTGCACGTGAAGTAGTGCGATGTATCCAGCCTGCCGTCGCGGCGTGTAAAGGTACCATCAGGGCAAACATCCATGTGTAACTGCTATAATTTTCTAGTTCCTTCCTCTAAGCTCTCTCTATTCATTTATTTCTATTATTTATATTTCCCTCCTATCCTTCAAAATAAAAGATTAATTCCCTCTGTCACTCTAATGGTACCTTTACACGCCGCCACAACAGGATGGATACAACCCGCTACAGGCTACAAATGTAGCTTGTCGAGCCAATATTGCCCGTAGTAGCGGCGTCTGAAGACGGGACGACACAGCCGGCTACAGATACCTCTGTATCCGTGCACTGCCCATAAACATATGGCAACATCGCCGATTGTAGCGAGCTGTATCGGCGTGTAAAGAAGCTACAGAAGGGAACTCTGGACACCCGGCGATGTAGCTGCAATGTGGCTAAGGCGTCACCCATGCTGCGTGATACCGCGCCCCTTCAGCGATCATTGGTGGAAGATGCTGCGTTACGATTGGCCCTTGCCTCACAGCCCTCCATCTTGGATGAGCTGTCCCTTCAGCACTACACATACGCGCCGTATGCACGATCAGATAGTAGTACAATTACGCGGACACACACTTGAACGTAAAATCATAAATGGCCCATGATCTACATACAGTGTGCACATCCTATCAACATGAAAACGAATAATGCGGGACACAGCGCACAAGTGTGTGTTACGTACCGCTCTGGCTTATTGCACAGCAGCTGCCGTAGAAGTGTTCCGGGTCTGGCAGTGCGCGCAGCGCGCACACAGATGCACACAATCCCATACCACATCGGAGGAGATTACCCAGTAGACAGATCAGAGCCGTGTTGTACGGACTGCACTGTGGGTCTTCTGCAGTAGGGGCCGCATAAGTGTGTCGGCCGAGTCACTGCGTGTTGGGCTACTTATAAAGGTGCGTCACCCCCACAGCGGTCGTAATGACGTCATGACGTTGGTTTCATTTTCACTCTGCCTGCAAGGTGCCAGCCCCGCCTCTGCACACACCATAGCAGTCATGGCAGCCGTGCACCGCGCCGCAACATGGGGGATGGCGGAGCTGATCATCCTCATTGATCATTGTGACCGTCGGGACTATTGGGGCCACCATCACCACCGCCACCCCAGGCTGCGCAATCGGTGCACCGTGCGGCGGATCCAGCGGGCCCTGCTCTGCCAACTGGGGGTACAGAGGACAGTAAAAGCGATCCAAAAAAAGATCGCTGACTTGAAGCACAAGTGCCCAGGTCGCATACTGGACATCCGTGCCAGGATTGCCAGGCTGCGTGGTGAGTAATTGTTGCCCCAAAACACACACCGCCACATGTGCATGTCCCACAATACACAAAAAATGATGGAAACATATGACAAGGGACAGTGTGGCCTACACAATCAAACACATCTTCACAGTGTTGTGCTCATCCAGTCAGGCCTAAAAATGTCTCACACGCACAGTCCATGCATACAACATGAGTGTATGCATCCAGCATCACCTGGTTGATGCTAAGTAAGGCTGGGGTCACACACACAGATATCTGCCCACATATTGTTTGCACATCTCTGTTTGCAGTCAAATCATGGTCACATGTTGACATTTGGAGAGAGCCTCAAAATGGAACAATGTGTCCATGCTTTCACTGCAACCAGAGATCTGTCAACAATATCTGGCCACATATCTGTGTGTGTGTGACCCCAGCCATAGCCGTCAAATACATACCCACACAAGCTCTTTGTAGGACAACAATGTGTAGGCATGATCTTATTACGTCTTTTATGTTCAAATTTCAAACTAGATGCTGAATCCTCATCAGAAGAAGGGCCCCATGCCCCACCCCCAGGTGGCCCATCAAGAACCCCACCACATCAGCCTCAAGTGGCACCCTTGTCCCCAGGGTCAACACCTTCCCCCGGGCCTCAGGAGCCAGACGTCCCGTCACCCACCGGGACAGAGGACGTGGAGGACCAGTCCGCACCTGGCAGCCCGCTGGAGTGTGACCAGCTGTCCCCATCTGCCTGGCTGCTGGAGGAACACATCAACTCCCCACAGGAGGGCGAGGAGCAGCAAGTACCTGGCGGCCCAGAGGAGTCTTTGCCCGTAGCCCAGGACCACTGTTACCCCTGAACCACATAATGTGGCCACGGAGCCCCAGCCCGGGAGTAACACCACCTCCCACTGTCTCCAGCTCAGTGGCGAGTCCTGGGGTGACCATGTCCCCACACAGTGACTATGGTGGTAAGTGTGTTATGTTGCCACAGACACCCTGCACACTGTTGCTTCAATTTCATCTGGGGCCAAACAATTTATGTAAACAAAGTAAACCATGTTGGTTCTCCCTTTTTCCAGATGGTGAACGTGCGGGCTCATATGGATGGAGCTTGACTCCATCTCCCTCCCCGTCTGATGGTGAACTGGATTTGGAGGAACAGGGTAAGTGGATGGTTGCGGCCAGTCATGACTAACCATCAGCAGTGACGAGTGTGTACTAAAGTTTGTGTTTACTCCCAATACAGGTGCCCCTACCATGGAGGAATTCATCCAGGCCCATCAGGCATTTGTGGCCCGTTTGACCACGGCTCTACAGCGTGGCCTGCAGGACCTTGGCCGCCTGGCTCAAATGCTGGCGGACCTACACCCACACCATGGTTCACACCCATGAATTTGAGGGATGCATTGTATCCTGGCCAAACATGGCCCCACAAACAGTTGTCCTTGTTGGACCCTAAAATTTTCACACGTTGGCTTGTTGCCTTGCAAAAGTGAAAATATTGGTTTTTATTTTTTTTTGCCCCCGTTGGGCTCTTTTCTTATAGTGTCCCACATTGGGACCATCACAAGTGTGGACTGGCTAGCCCCATCTGGCCTACAATCCCTATACTGTCCCACATTGGGACCATCACAAGTGTGGACTGGCTAGCCCCATCTGGCCTACAATCCCTATACTGTCCCACATTGGGACCATCACAAGTGTGGACTGGCTAGCCCCATCTGGCCTACAATCCCTATACTGTCCCACATTGGGACCATCACAAGTGTGGACTGGCTAGCCCCATCTGGCCTACAATCCCTATACTGTCCCACATTGGGACCATCACAAGTGTGGACTGGCTAGCCCCATCTGGCCTAAGCCTTCCTTGTATGATGGCAAATGTCTGTGACACATGTATGTTTACAATACAATGCTGTTCTAACTTTGTTATACGCTCCTTCATGTGACCTTACTAATATTTGGTGACCAAACCTCACCATAACCTAACTATGTGAGGCACATCACAACATCCCTTTGTGAATGTGCTAAGACATTCCAAATGAACCGATGGTGATCCTGCTGAGCGAGCACTGGCCCATATTGTGTGGCTTGGGGAAACCTATTATTGGCCACAATTACATTCACCCCCAAAAACCCACACAATCCTTATTCTGAAATGAATACACAATTGTGTTAATAAATAAAATTTATTCCAGCCTGGAATTTAAAATAAATTACAAATAATAGAATTTTAGTGGAAAAAAAAATTTAAAAAAAACCACTAATTTTGGCCAAAAATCAATCAACAAAATATACATATAAAACGCAATTCCTGAAATTATAAAGTCCAGACTGCCAATTCTGTGCATTGGCTACTAGTGTCCAAATTACTCCTCTTCTGTCGGCTCTGACAATGCCGCATCCCCCCTCCTCTGAGGGCAGCCCCGACCTGCCCCAGAACGTCTGGTTGAACGACGATGTGTTGAGGGGGGATGGGGTGACTGTGGCGGGGCCGGTCTTCTCACGGGCCGAGATGGGGCAGCTGGTGAAAGGGGCCACAAGGTGTGTTGCATGGGGGAGGGGACGTGGCAGCCCCATTGAAGGGCCCCATCATCGGCAGCATCAGCGGCATTGTGGAACACCCTCAGAAGGATCTTCTTCTGGAGCGGCTCCATCCCTCGCATTCTGTTGCTCATGTAGAGGGCGTCGGGGTCCATGTGGGTCCGTTGTTCATCCACCAACACGCGTCGGGCCCAGGTCGCCAGCTCCGTCTCAGGTGGTGCAGGACGTCGGCGGCGACGGATCCCGGAGCTGGGACCTGGGCCTGGACCCACATCACTCGCCGCGCCCTCCTGCTCAGCCCCAGATGTCATGGGCTGAGCATCATCAGCAACAGAATCCTCGGCAATGGAGCCGTCCTCTTCTGGGGCCTGTGGGTGGGGAAAAAATAAAAAAAAAATCCATTAGTGGAGGCTATATCAACTGTATACATTCACAACAGGACTCTATATACCACTCCCACACACACCAAGCCCAACTACCAGAATGCAAAATGAGGAATAACACAGTAAAGCAAATAAGGTTCAAGACCCCAACACCAGTGGTTCTCCTGTACACTCACCTCGACCATTCCAGGAGCTCAGCTAAATACATAATTAGTTGTTTGTCACGTAGCCGTAATCCAATATTAGGACATGTCACCACAACACCTTGATACTGGGGGCTGTGCTGGCCAATGACACATATTGGGCACCTTCCCATTAGGACTCCTTTATGGTGAGAATCCACCCCTCACTCAATTACCTTTAACCCACTGGCAACAAAGCCAACACACATGTGAGACAGCACCATTTACTACATGGTACTATGTGGCTGTTTGAGAACAAACCACCTGCTATCTTGAAACCCTTAAATAACTAACCTAAACATACCAAGATGTTGTGGAAGAAGCAACATTGCAATACGGCTGGAAGCATAGAATAGAAAAGTCTGGTAAGTCATGGAAGGAGGGCAGATAGATTGACACCCCAAGGTGTGCCGCAGCAAGGAGGTAAATATGGCAACACATTTGGTGTGAAGGATTTATCGAAGCACACATGTGAAGGAAACATTGTGGCCCACCACTGTCACACAATTACCCACCTCCTGTGGCGCAGGTGGTGATGCAGCCGGGCCTACATGGGACGCAGCAACGGGGCAGTTGGTGGTCGTTCGATGCGGGCGAACCTCGCCCAGGATGAAGGTGAACAGGGATAGTACCATAGGGTAGGTGATGGTACCTCCTCTGCTCCAGCCCCTGAGCGACGACGCTGGTACAGAATGTGAGCCCGCATGAACGCCGACCTCATGTTTTTGATCTTAAGTGCCACCATAGGCTGGTCCCACGTCTTGCCTACCCTTGGCTCCAAGCGATTTGCCAGAGCCACAAGACTCCTGTAGGCCTCGGCCCTCGCTGCCCGATTTTTATATTCGGGCAGCGAGCTGCGCCACAAACATTCGTGCCGCTGATACTCCGTGAGAAGCTGGGATTCCAATTCCACAGTACCCGTCGGCATCTGCCGATGAAAAATTAACAAAAAAAGAAACAGTCACAACACAAGGCATACCGACATTTCAAAACTTGCCACAATCATACACATAATCATTAACTTTCTCCAGTGATCATCTATGCAGCTATTTTGTGGAGTGAAACTGGCCATGAGTGTGCCATTTTCTCAATCTCAGACCGCTACTAACTCAAACACATGTATGCAGCCATTATCAAGCACCGGATATCGGTGTCCACCTACAGATGTTTCAAACATGATTTCAGTCCCCAATGTACCTATTGCAACACACCTTGACACGGTGTGTGCGTACATACCTGTAGAGGGCAACATGTGACCTAACACGTTGAGTGCTAACTAGTACCTGGCCAGTGTCCACAATGGTAAGGGGTCACTATATCAGAAAGGCGGGCTGGGTGTGTGCCAACACTGCACATACTACATGTAATGTGCACCCAGATGATCATGTAGGTGTTCCTCCAGACGTGGAAGTCCCATTTTAACACATGTACCCAACATCCCTGGAATGTCCGCCACAATTCTACCACCCCTGAAATGTTGATGTGAAGTACCAGCCAAAGAAATAACAGCGTGCTCTTTTACCATTGCCAAAAAGCAGAAGGTGCAATACATACTTACACTATATAAGTAGAGGCACTACCTGGCTACTGGGCGACACAGAATAAGGTTCACATATTTAATATTACGTGTTCAATATTTGCATGCCGCTTCAAACATGGCCATACACACATCGCCTAAGCTGCCTGTGCCAGAACCAGCTGCGTTCATTACATTTTCTTACAAACCGCTACAGAGGCTTACCGTCAGAGCAACAGAAGTCAAACAGGACACTAGTAGCTCAATGCACATCGACGTCTGGACACGGAGCAGTGGCCATTGACCTGCCTTTATAGTCCGGGACACCAATCACAGCGGACACAATAATGCACATCCTGAAGGGGCACCTGGGTGCGGATTTGCCTTCCGCTAATTGGTGGAGATCGCTGAATCGTGATAGGTTGGCGGCCCTTTAAAAGTTGCCCATCCCGCCAAACATTACGCTTGCTGGCCAGACCCATTAGGTAAGTTTTTGTGGACACACATGGAATTGGCGCAGGGTGGGGTGCATATGTTGATGTTCTTGGAGAGCGCCGGAGACTGGTGTAGCGGCCGATATAGGGGTTTGTATTGTAGGGGACGACATATAGTGTAGTGTGTGGGTTAGGATACGGCATTTTGTGTGGGCCTTGACACTTTTGTTGAGATACATTGCTGTGTTTGTTTGCAGACAACATACAGGAGAATGGATGCATGACTGTAGACGGAACTGTGTCACTCATGTCGACTGGATCGATTTCTGCATACTGGTTGTGGCCAATGGAGACTGTGTTCAACGGGAATGGGATGACACAGGGCTTTGAGGTGTTGGGCGCCAGACATGGCATACATGTGTATTTAAAATGACACCTTCAAAAACCAATTACACCATGGGTAACCATCCGCAGTCATGTGCAATGTTGTTTGGTTCATGTAGCCTTCCTCAACCTTCCATATCGGGGTACGTCACATTCGTTATTCTTCTCATTTTTACTGTAATCAATTGACATTATGGGCTGTGTAATGGATTATGGGACCTGTTTGACCAACATTATTGGTGACACATGTCCCTTTCTAACTCACCTAGGTGCAGATGTGTGAATTTTGGGAGCTCCCATTGACGTTGATGTAGAGGAGGCCACTCTCAATCGCCGTGTGCCATGTTGTTTGGGGTGACTACTGGGTGTTTGCCGTCCTTGCTTCAGGGTTGTGTTTTGGGCCCACACAAGAGATCCCATCCTCTTGGCTATAGTGTGTAATGGAAAAGAGGTGTGGGTTGCTGAACCTGCTGACTTGCACACATTTTGGTCTATGTACTCATGTTGTGCTTTCACATCTACAGGTGCTGATATTGAGGATGCAGAATATCCATGACCGCAATGTTATCGTGGCTCTTGCGTTGGTGGAAGAGCAAATGTGGTATCAGGATCGGTATGAAAGGTTGATGAGGCGCAGACAGCGGCGGATGTGGACCCGTGATTGGCTTCTGAGGCGGGAAACCCGGGGCCACATGCAGCTGTTGCGGGAGCTGGAGCTTAACTGTCCTGATGATTACCGAAACTATCTCCGTATGCCCGAGGACTGTTTCACCTTCCTATTGGAGCGTGTTGGGCCAATGATAGCGCGTCAGGACACTATAATGCGCCCATCAGTATCAGCTGCTGAGCGGTTGGCGATCACTTTGCGGTTCCTGGCTACAGGGCAGTCCATGACATCCCTCACATACGTGTCACGTGTCTCCCTGCCCCTGCTGAGCCGCCTGATCCCTGAAACGTGTTGGGCCATCTGGAGAGCTCTGCAGCCAGCCTACATGAAAATGCCATTAACCGCTGCAGAATGGCTGGAAGTGGCCCAAGGGTTTGAAACCCGGTGGAACTTCCCCAACTGTGGCGGGGCATTGGATGGTAAGCACGTGAGGATTACCAAACCTGCCCACTCTGGCTCTTTGTATTACAATTACAAAGGGTATTGTAGTATAATCCTCATGGCTGTAGTAGATGCCAACTATGAGTTCCTCTACGTGGATGTTGGAATGCCTGGTCGCAACTCAGATGGGGGGGTGTTTGCCCTAAGCTCCTTGGCAACACTACTAGGGAATGGTGGGCTAAACTTACCCTCAAATGAGCACACGACCGAACATCTCAACTTTGCGTTTGTGGCGGATGAAGCATTCCCACTTCAGGAACACCTACTGCGGCCATATCCCCAGAGGGCCCTTACTTCTGCGAGACGCATTTTCAACTACCGGCTATCCCGGGCCCGCCGAGTAGTTGAAAATGCGTTTGGGATAATGGCGAATAGATTCCGGATTTTTCATACACCTATACATATGAAACCGGAGTCTATTGACGCGGTAGTGGTGGCCTGCTGTGTGCTACATAACTTCCTGCGTCGTAGGGATAGGGCATCATACACGCCAGGAGGTTATGTAGATAATGCAGACGCTACAACAGGGGAGCTCCGTCCAGGGTCTTGGCGTGATGAGGCCCATGTGATTGTGCCACTCCAGCCGCAGAGCCATGGCCGCACTCGGCAGGAGGCCAGGGACAGTAGAGAAGCTTACTGCTCCTACTTCAATGGGTCTGGTGCAGTGAGCTGGCAGGACCAGGCCATATAATGTGGCTGGCTCTGGGAGTTGCTTTTTGTGTTTTCAATGAAGGTGACAGCAGGTTAGCTGCACCCCTTTAATGTTTGGTTGACCTTTTCCATTCTCTTTGTTTTCATTATGTGCATGAGTTTTCATTATGTAGTTATTTAGTTAGTTAGTTTAGGTTATTTTTGTATTTTTTCCATGCACAGTTTGCAATGTGTGGTGATTTGCTTATCCATTGAATTTGCCTGATGAATGTCACCTGCTCTTGAATTCTACAATGTTTTTACTTTATGTATATTTTGTTTGCACAAGACAAGGTCAAGATTCATGCAATATATTAAACCTTTTTCTGTTGGATCCAACATAATCTGTGTGAGCCTGATTACTTGGTGGAGGAGGGCAATGTGATGCAGGGTTGGGTGGGGGCCTGGGATGTCATAGCCACCTATTGGCTGGGATTGTGCACACAATATGTGTGGGTAGCCATGTTTTTCTGAAAGTCTTTTGCCCAACAGTGTTTGTGGCCATTGTGCGTACATGATCCTTTATTTTGTTGTAGGCAGAGGGTCCCCTGCACACAGCACATTGATGCAGGACATATTCTTGTCAGGTGTTTGCTAATACACTGTCACACAGATCTTTGACTTGGTGCCTTGGAAGCTGATCCACTACATTCACATCTGTCAGCACATATATTAAACCCCATTCAGCCTGTATACATACACATACTTCGCCACAGTTGTCACAGATTTTTGACAGGAAACGCACATACTGTCTTTTGTAAGACGCTAATGTGTGGCACACAAACGCACCTCAGTGCAATCGGCACACGCGGCTGTCACAAGCGCTGATCGTGCGTGACACGGCAAACACTTGTACTACGCACACATAGCCCCGGACCGCTACTTTCATACACACGGGATATGTGACTGGCCACCGCTCTAGCGTGACCCATTACCATCGATTTGGATGCATTCGCCAGGCTCCGCCATGTCACAAGCGCTTATTCCGTGCCACACTCCGTTCACTAGTACGGCACGTCTCGGCCATCCGCCCTTTCCGTCGTGCCCAATCACAACTCCGTAGTGTTGGCCAATGGTTGTGGTTTGGGCGCGGCGTACAGGTCTGTGGCACGCCTATTTGTTTTACGTCCTGCCTTTGTTGCTCCCAGATCACTCTGTGGTGGCTGTGTGTAAAGCTGGTACGCTGAGCTACAGACGGCTACTTGCGACACCCGGCGATGTATGTAGCTGTAGATGTAGCGTAGCGTAGCGCACCTTGTGGCGGCGTGTATAGAGGGTGCGGTTCCCGTTGGTAACCGTTCGGCCGTGCTCGTGCACGTGAAGTTGCCGTTGGTATCCATCCTGTTGTGGCGGCGTGTAAAGGTACCATAAAGGTACCTTTACACTCAGCAACTTTTCTAGGAATTTCACTGGCAACTTACTGGTTGCAGTGAAATCATGGAGACATTGTTCCATTTGTACACAGCAACAAGATAGAACAATGTCTCCATGATTTCACTGCAACCAGTAAGTTGCCAGTGAAATTCCTAGAAAGGTTGCCGCGTGTAAAGGTACCCTTCGTGATTTCTCTGCTGCCCACTCCACTCAATGATTGAATATTCATGCTTCATGGCACTGTCCTGCCTCCCCTCTGATCTGTCTGTTGTGTGACTCATTTACAGCAGACAGAGAAGGGAGGGGGGAAGAGGAGTGATCTTTGCTGCAGCTCTTCATGTCATTGTGTGTATGAGACATATGTGTAGTATGTGCAGTCTGAGATATTTCTATGGAATTATAAGAACATTTGATCATTTGATCAGCAGATACACACATTACATGTCTGCAGGAAAACCAAAGTTCATATATACACATAGAAATCTTACAGGCTGCAGCACAAAACACCTCCCCCTCCCAGCCTGGAGCACAGAGGCGAGGGAGTGAACACAAACCTGAATGAGTGTTTGTGGCACCCCTGTGGGGGATTGCCACAGGACCCACCGGTGCAGGGAGGGATGTAGACCATGGCACATACCACCAGGGGCTGGCTGGAGCCTCTATACCCGGGTGGCAGATTTCCATTGCCGGCCCTGAGTTGAGGACCGGGGGGGGGGGTGCTGTCAGCCTGACTTGAGGACCGGGGGGGTGCTGTCAGACTGACTTGAGGACCGGGGGGGGGGGTGCTGTCAGCCTGACTTGAGGACCGGGGGGGGGGGGGGGGGTGCTGTCAGCCTGGCTTGAGGACCGGGGGGGGGTGGGGGGGGTGCTGTCAGCCAGCCACAGCCCTTACCTCATCCCGGACCTCCAGCGTCATGTGCTATCGCCGCGCCGGCAGACTCCCGCGGCCCGTTTCTGTAGGGGGCGGCCCGAAATGTGGACTATACCACCAGCCCAGGGGGCACCTGCCCCCCTGCCACCTGGGCCAGCCCGCCCCTGCATACCACACACAACACCTTCCACCCCAGACCTGGAGGGGGAGCCCCACTGGTTGTCTTTAAGCCAGATTCCCTATAAAGATCCAGGCCTGAGGGGAGGAGTCAGCCAGCCAGTTAGTTAGTTCCAGTGAGACAGTACGGAAGGAAGGAGCTGGTTGCTGGGACCAAGCCAGGCCCAGAACCAGGAAACCTGACCCAGCTGTGCAGTGCCCTAGGGAGAGGGACGGAGGCCAGTGGAAGAAGTAGGAAGAAAGAAGAAGGGAACGTACCTGGTATCCCTTTAGCCCACCGAGACACCGGAGTCCGAAGTTGCTATTCATCTAAAGTGTAGCAGAGAAAGCCTGGACCAACCAGGAGGATCTAGTCCCCCTGAAGTTCCACCAAGTGAGACACCAAACCTGACCAAGCATAGGACCAGGGACCTAAGAAGAGAATAGAGATCCCCACAGCAAGGTCCTCATTGTCGGTTGTGGAGTAGCATCGTGAGAGGGAGAAGGAGAAAGAGCGGCAGGTTCAGCTACAGGCAGAACTTACCCCAAGTACCACACACACTAACAGAGGAGGCCTCACAACTCTCCAAGGTGAACGTCCCAAACTGCACCAAAACCTGGTTACCCTCCTGGACCGTGCCTGTTACCGGACATCAGTAAAAAGGTACCGAAACAGAGACTATTGTGTGTGTGCCTGATTCTCCACTGCCTCCTGCAGCGTTCACAGCAGAACCGCTACTACTACTCCCCTCTTCCACCCCGCTGCCCTGAGGTAAAGCTCCACCTGTGGAGAGCTGTACTACCAAAGCTGCATTTCCATCACCTCAGTGGCTGGCCGCAGCGCTGGTAACCCTATTACCAGGTACCACAGGTGGCGTCATGTTACCATTCCCCCATCATCATCACCCCCACCCCCCCATTGTGGGGAACCGGGAACCGACCAGCCGTGATCCCCATTGAAGTAAGCACCTCCAGACTCGGATTGTAGGTGACTACAAGAGTAACTATGTTGCTTTCTTCTTTAGTTTTGCACCACAAGCAATGTGGTGTATTTAATTATGTGTACCAAATGCCCAACAGGCAGCATGTATATAGGGGAGACCGGATTACAAATCAGAACAAGAATGAATTCTCATCGCCACTGAATAAAAGAAAAGCATATGGACCTACCTGTAGCGAACCATTTTTGCAGCTCTGAGCACAACACTGAATCCGATATGAGGCTGCTCATTTTAATGAGTAACTTCAAATCTCAGAGAGAGAGAAGAATTTGGGAATACAAACTGATAACAACGTTTGACACATTCAAAACAGGATTAAATATTTCACATGGATTTATGGGCTTTTATGTAAAATGAACGGACATTTTGGGATAGCAGATTCATGCATTTTTATATAAAATGAAAATGCATTTGGAGACAGCTTGCAACACACTGAAATCATAGGACTATGAACTCTTGACACTTCTGTGAACTGTCTCACTTAGAACTCTGCTCTCCACAACTTAACCAAGTATTTTCAGGTCTCCATGGGTTGTTAACCATTTGCCTAATACAATTGGTTCCGCTTATCTTGGAAATCTGGTTTCTCTGTCCCTGCTCCTCCACCCCTCCCTAACCTTACTCTGCTTTGCGTGACCTGTCATATCCACCAGAGCATATAACACAGTTTTGCTTTTTTTTTTTTTCTTTTTCTTTCTATTGCTTATGTATAAATGTATGTGTCTTTAATACAGGGGACTGATATTTAGTAGGTCCCAGGGGGTGGAGCCTAGAGAGTGGGAGATGGGGAGTCACAGCACAGTCAGACAGTTGGTGTGAGGAGAGCAAGCAAGGCAGACGCAGGGGACCCTGCAGCTGCATCAGGAGGGCGCCTTTTTGGAGAGCGGTGACCCAGACTTTGGAAGGGGTTTACCCAGGCATGGTTGGAGCCAGTTGGGGACCCAGATCAACACCGGCAACCGGAGCCATGGTAGCTAGATGCAAGGTTCATCCCTAACTACAGACCGGCAAGCTGAGGGCCCGACACACACAGGGAGTCGAAGCACCCCTAAAGCAGCCCAACATCAGTCCCGCAGCTGGGTTCACGACGCCGACGAGTGAAAGACTTTTAGGCAACAGACCCCGTGGACTAGAGACTTGGCTCAAGAGGGGTAAGAGAGAGAGAGAATGTAACAAGACCACGAGCGCCATATTGAGGGCATCACTGTCAGACTCTGAGGAAACCTTCACGCTCCATGGTTACAATGCCCGTTAACCCAGAATGTACTGTGTACCTGTTTCCAACTGGTGCAAGTAAAGACCCGTTTGAGCTGAAGTGGTGTCTGTGACGCACCCAGGGCAGGGTACTTCCAGCTGAAGCTCCTTTCGGCTCTTCATCGTCATCATCGAATTCCTCGTAGAGCTCCTCCACCTCGACGTCTGGCGCTTCGGGTGGTGGTGCTGTCTCCAGCCGGAGACAACTGCTGGCCTGGGATGGTGGTGGTGTCGGGGACTCCGTCTGAGTCCCCGTGTCCCGAGTCTGGACAGGTGGTGGAAGGGAGGCGCGGTACTCCTCTTCCACTCTGGTTTGTATAGCCGCCTCCCAGGCTGACCTCCGAGCTGACAACTCGAAGGTCCGCTCAGCGCTCCACCGCCGGCACACCCATGTCAGCGTCTGCTCCATCTCATCAGAGAATAAAATTACATTAAAACCAAGCACACCATTGTTTTTCTTATGAAATTTTCAATATGTTTGATGTGTCACATGACCCTCTTACCATTGAAAAAAATAAAATTGGATCCAAAATGTGACTTCAAAATGGCCACCATGGTCACCACCCATCTGGAAAAGTTTTCCCCCTCCCATATACTAATGTGCCACAAACAGGAAGTTGATATCACCCACCATTCCCATTTTATGTAGGTGCATTCATATAAATGGCCCATCCTGTATAATGCACAGCTATCAGGATTCTCTTGTCTTCTGCAGATTGACCACTAGTGGCCGCTATTATTCACTTTGATAAATTGTGCTGCAATTCCACTCCTTTACCACTGGAGGTTGCTATTGTGTCTTGCAATCACCTTTTAGTAAGATGGTTAGTGTTGAACCTGTGAAAGCCATCTTGTTTCCTGTTTGGGCCTATTTGAAGTACATGGAACCTTCACTCAATGCTTGAGTATTATGTCTAGCAGTTAGGCTGCCTTCACATTTGCAGATGCCTCCGCAGCGTTCTGCGGAGGCATCTGCAAGCATCTGCATGCAGACCGCAGACCCTATCTTTATAATGGAGCACACGGTGTCTGCAGATGCTTGCAGACCGCCGTGCACTCCCATTGCCCGCCATGAGTGATCTGTGCGCAGGCGTCCGCCTGCGCACAAATCGTACAGTCTCGTCCGCACCAGTCTTTGGTGCAGACATTTTCTGCAGCAAATCTGTATCCTCTGGCAGAAAAACGCACCAAAAAATGCATTTTTGGTGCAGATTTGTGCTGTGCGTTTTCCTTGGCTGGAAGGGCTGAAAAATGCAGGAAATTTGTACCAAGAATTTACATGCTGCACATTTTTTTCTGCAAGCAAAGCTGCATCAACTCTGCAAAGAAAAAATAAGCAACATGTGCACAACACTTCAGAATTCTCCTTGCCTTTACTGCAGGGGTGGGGAACTCCAGTCCTCGAGGGCCGCAATCAGTGCAGGTTTTCACGATTTCCTTAGTATTGCACAGGGATTGGAATCATCACCAGTGCAAGTGATTATGTTATCACCTGGGCAAAACTAAGGAAATCCTGAAAACCTGCACTGATTGCGGCCCTCGAGGACTGGAGTTCCCCACCCCTGCTTTACTGGCATAAGGATAGACATTCAGATTTCTCACAAAACTGCAGCAAATCTGCACCAAAAAATACAGTGTGCACAAGGCCTATCAGTGTAATTCAAGTCTCCAGCTACAGAACTGTTTTACCAGATGATCTCTGGTTGTTTCTTCTACTCCCATTCCTGTGTCCAAGGGGTTCTACCATTCCTGATGTTCCCTGCTCGTGTCCCTCCGGCCATTGGATTCTGCCATGTTCTACCAATATAATAACAACAGCCTATAGTCCTCCATATATGTATAATAATCTACCCCCGATAGTCCTCCATATAGTATAATGCACCCCCCATAGTCCTCTATATAATATAATGCATACCCCCATAGGCATCCATATAGTATAATGCACTCCAGTAGTCCTCCATATAGTATTATATGCACCTCCCATAGTCCTCCATATAGTATAATGCACCCACATAGTCATCCATGCAGTATAATGCACCCCCATAGTCCTCTGTATAATATAATGTACACCCCATAGTCCTCCATATAGTATAATGCACACCCCATAGTCCTCCGTGTAGTGTAATGAATCCCCCAAAGTCTTCCATATAGTATAATGCACCCACATAGTCATCCATGCAGTATAATGCACCCCCATAGTCCTCCATTTAATATAATTCACACCCCATAATTCTCCATATAGTATAATGCACCCACATAGTCATCCATGTAGTATAATGCACCCCCATAGTCCTCCATATAATATAATGCACACTCCATAGGCCTCCATATAGTATAATGCAACCCCCATAGTCCTCTATATAATATAATGCATACCCCATAGGCATCCATATAGTATAATGCACTCCCATAGTCCTCCATATAGTATAATGCACCTCCCATAGTCGTTCATATAGTATAATGCACCCACATAGTCATCCATGTAGTATAATGCACCCCCATAGTCCTCCATATAATGTAATGCACACCCCATAGTCCTCCATATAGTATAATGCACACCCCATAGTCGTCGGTGTAGTGTAATGAACCCCTCAAAGTCTTCCATATAGTATAATGCACCCACATAGTCATCTATGTAGTATAATGCACCCCCATAGTCATCCATTTATTATGGTTTGTCGGGCCCCACGGGACGGGGGTACTCGGTACCGGACCGGACGGTGCCGGGGAAGCCACGGGTGGCTTGGTCCGACCGTGTCCCGGGCTCGGCAATAAAAAGGGGATTATTTACAGGGGAAATGTCACTCGTGACGCCACCCACTTGATGCGGCCAGTGATGGGGGCCGCCGCTGCTGCAGAACCTCCAGGGGTGATGGAGTGGCAGCGGAGATGTTATAGTTCCAGTGGGCAGAACTGTATCCCCCGGGGCAGTAAGAGTTAAGGGTTGTGGAATTGTCCAGGACACTTACTTTGCAGACGCTGCAGGATCTCTCCTCCTTGCTAGTGCTGACAGGCTTGTAGCTCTGTAGGTGGGAATCTGCTGCAACCTGTATGGGAGGAATGGTCTGCAGATAGAGACTGACAAGAGAGGCCAATTCAGGGTTTTCCGTGTTTTTACTCTCAGTTCTTTCCAAGCAGTTCACAAGTCATTGGCAGTTCTTTACAAAGTTCAAGTACAGTTCTAAGTACACAGTTCAAAGACACGGGCACATTCTCCCTCTCCGGGTTCCCTTTGCTCTGCAGCCAGGCCTCTCTCTCTCTGTGACCCCTCACACAGTCTTTAGTGTCCTTTCCGGGCTGTTACATTCTCTTGCTACGTGTTGTGCGACACTGGACAGTATGGCGGTGACTCGGACCCCTGGTGGGCCCTCCTGGTTGTCACTGAGCTGCCTGTCCTTTGGGTTGGGTACCCTAACGTGGAGCTGTGGTCCCCCGTCGTGTTGTTTGGGGATCCGGGTAAACTGCGGTCCCCTCTAGAGCCGACACTCTACTCAGCCCAGCCTCCAGCAGTCCTCAGGTGTGAGACTCTACCAGGCTCCTTCTCTCTGTTCCTCTCGGTATCATAGGAGTTACTTCTCTGCCTGCAGTCAGTGGCTTTAGCTGCTGTCTAGGGCACGGGTTCCACCGTCCCTCTCTATTCTGTCACACTCCTGGTGGCATCAGCGTCGGACGGGCTTTCTCTCCCCTCTGGTTCGCACTGGCTCAGTACGGATTCTGCGCTCCTAGCCTTGCACTCACAGAACGTGTGATTGTCCCTCAGTCTTTACATCTCAGCTCACAGTGGCCTACTAACTTCCTTCACTCCTCCCCCTCACTATATACTCTCAAGTCACCTGACTACGGGTGTGCCCAAACCACTCCTCTGATCCACCACCCCTCAATCTCATAGAGTTCTAATCTCAGGGCTGGATGTTACCTCCTCTTGCACGTGGGTTGTGTGGGCTGTGAGGGTGTTGGTGTGCAACAATGTCCTACCTGCCTGGCTGCAGTTCCCTTTGTGGCCTCCTGGACGCAGGGGCGCCACAAATGCACACCCCATAGTCCTCCATATAGTATAATGCACACCCCATAGTCGTCCGTGTAGTGTAATGAATACCCCAAAGTCTTCCATATAGTATAATGCACCTACATAGTCATCCATGTAATATAATGCACCCCCAATAGTCCTCTATATAATATAATGCATACCCCCTAGGCATCCATATAGCATAATGTACTCCCATAGTCCTCCATATAGTATAATGCACCTCCCATAGTTCTCTATATCGTATAATACACCCCCTTAGTCCTCCATATCGTATAATGCACCCACATAGTCCTCCATGTAGTATACTGCACCCCCCAAAGTTCTGCATATAGTATAATGCACCCACACAGTCATCCATATAGTAGAATGCACACCCATAGTCCTCCATATAATATAATATACCCCATTGGACTCCATATAGTATATTGCACCCCCACAGTCCTCCATATAGTATAATACACCCCCATAGTCCTCTATGTAGT
This sequence comes from Allobates femoralis, assembly GCA_033576535.1. Classification (NCBI taxonomy): domain Eukaryota; kingdom Metazoa; phylum Chordata; class Amphibia; order Anura; family Aromobatidae; genus Allobates; species Allobates femoralis. The sequence goes on along the minus strand of JARQOC010000012.1, from coordinate 43,877,646 downwards.
ATAATGCATCCACCATGATCCTCCGTATAGTGTAATGCACCCCCCATAGTCCTCCATATAGTTTAAGGCACCCCCATAGTCCTCCATATAGTATAAGCACCCCCCCTAGTCTTCCATATAGTATAATGCACCCCTCATTGTTCTCCATATAGTACAGTCAAGGAAATAACTATTTGATCCCTTTAGGCCAGTAAGCTTAACGTCTACTGTGGGTAAAATCCTTGAGGGTTTTGTAAGAGAGGCTATACTGGAGTATCTGAAGAAGAATAACCTCATGACCTAATATCAACATGGGTTTACAAGGGACCGTTCCTGTCAAACTAATCTGATAAGCTTCTATGAAGAAGTAAGTTCTGGACTGGACCAAGGAAATGCAGTGGATGTGGTGTATATGGACTTTTCAAAAACTTTTGATACGGTGCCACACAAAAGGTTGATACATAAAATGAGAACCATGGTGATAGGGGAAAATATTAGTAAGTGGGTTAAGAACTGTCTCAGTGATAGGAAACAAAGGGTGGTTATTAATGGAATAAACTCAGAATGGGTCACAGTTAACAGTGGGGAACCACAGGGGTCAGTATTGAGCCCGCTTCTATTTAATATATTTATTAATGACCTTGTAGGGGGCATACAGAGTAGAATCTCAATATTTGCAGATGGCACTAAACTCTGCAGGGTAATCAATACAGAGGAGGACAATTTCATATTACAGGAGGATTTATGTAAATTAGAAGCTTGGGCTGATAAATGGCAAATGAGCTTTAATGTATGGACATGCACTTGGGCAAAGGAAATATAATGTATAACTATGTGCTTAATTGTAAAAAAAAAAACAGGGCACTGAAAAAAGACTTGGGTGTATGGGTAGATGACAAACTCACATTTAGTGCCCAATGTCAGGCAGCTGCTGCAAAATCAAATAAAATAATGGGATGCATTAAAAGAGGCATAGATGCTCATGAGGAGAACATCATTTTACCTCTATTCAGGTCACTAGAATACTTTGTACAATTCTGGTCTCCGGTGCATAAAAAAGATACAGCTGAACTAGAGCGGGTGCAGAGAAGAGCGACCAAGGTTATTAGAGGACTGGGGGGTCTGTGTGTCGCCTGGGGCAATGGGATACTCGGGTATCCGGGCACTCGCTGTAGTCGGGGATATCACTGGTGGCCTGCCCAGACCCATGGCCCCGGGAAATGGACTTTTGAAAAAGGGAATATGTACAGGGGAATAAAGTTTGTAATATAGTTCTCGTGACGCCCCGCAGCTTCTGGTGATTGAGCACCAGCGCCGCTTCAGTCCTCCGGAGAGTGGTGGTATAGCGGCCTTGATGGTACAGCTCCCTGCAGGTAGAGCTAACCCCCCCCGGGGTAGGGATGCACCGATGATGATAGGGGTGCTGGTGATGGATGGATGCACGGCAGGAACACGGTGCAGCGGAGAAACAAATATGCGGAGACTTAGTCACTCTACCCAGGCACTTTACTGGAACGGCGCAGATGGTAATACAGTTCACAGCAGGTAACAGTCTCTGGACGAAATAGCTGGCCGGGTAGTCACAACGGGCTGCAAAGTCTCTGGGTGTCTCCTATGGAATGCCTGCTTGGATCAGCCCTGTGTCCTGCTCTCAATACCTGTCTTAAGGTGCCCGCTTCATACCAGGCCCATTCTAGATGGGAATCCTGGTGTGACAATTCCTCTAGGCAGGGTGTCAGGGCCGGTAAACGGTTCGCGACCTCCGGTGTTCTCGGTGAGGGGCTGAACTCCGTCGCCGTCTTCGAAACCGGTGCTCTGGTAAAACAGACCAGGGTTCCCTCCTGAGTATGGACGCTCAGTGGGGTTCCCTCCTTCCGTCTGGGCTGCCTGTTTGCTCTCTCCAGGCCCCTTTCTTGGGATTCCTCCTTCACTCACTCGGAGGATCCTCGTTCTCCGTCGCCGTCTTCGAAACCGGTGCTCTGGTAAAACAGACCAGGGTTCCCTCCTGAGTATGGACGCTCAGGGGGTTCCCTCCTTCCGTCTGGGCTGCCTGTTTGCTCTCTCCAGGCCCCTTTCTTGGGATTCCTCCTTCACTCACTCGGAGGATCCTCGTTCTCCGTCTTCCCTCAGTGCCGACTGAATCTCACTGTGTGTCCTCCCTCCTCCCCTAACTCCCCCCCCCCCAGGGTATGGGACCTCTGCCTTCTGCCTAAGTGGGTGTGTGTGGGAGTGCTAGGATGGGAGCCTCCCAAAGGACATTTGCATTCCGTTTTGACAGGGGTAACCATTCACTCATTTATGGGTGCAGTACCCCAACTGTGACGCCTGACCAGGTGGGGCGCCACATTCCACCTTGGTGGAATACACTCGTCCACGAGTGTGGTTAAACAGGAAACAGGTAGAGTGAAAATTTGTTTTTTTCAATAAACAATAACAATAATGGGTAACATATTTACATTTTCAAGCATTGTGCTTCCTCCCTTTATGGGAGGCACCAAACGTAGAACGTTGCATAGAATATAAAAGAATAACATAAAACATTATTAACTTGGGGTTCATCGGCCTCATGGGGACCCGTAACTGTGCTGGCCCAGCGGTAATTATTGTACAGCACAGTCCAGTGTGTTTTATGACTGCTGGGCCGCTTTGAATAGAACATTATTTTAAACGGGGTCAGAGTTCTCATTATGTTCATGATGGTCAAAAGGGAAAAAAGAGCAATAGTTATTATTCAGGAAAAAGGGGGTAAAGGCACAAATAAACTATTTACAGTTCAAGTTGGGATTACTTAGTCATTTAAAGCTGGCCAATCTAATAGCAAGCCACCCCATAGGTCCTGCGTGCCGCTTGTAGGTAACCTGATCTCCACGGTACAAGTCTCTGTCCGGGTGACGGCGGCGTAAATGTGGCTCTACGTCCCTTCTTGCAACAAAAATGTTATCTGTTATTCCTTTTTCGCGCACAAATCCTCACCCGTCCCCGTAACGAAACGTTACCACAGTACCTCTCCTTCGATGTTCCGCGAGTAACGGGGGCTGCTTGCGAGCTTCATCTCTGATTTGGCGACACTCCATTTCCATTCGCCACCAGTCCAGTCGACGGTGCCGCCGAGCCGCCTCGTCCTCCTCACTGAGTTGGGAAGCGTTGGCTTGGGGAGAATACACCGGGGGTTACGGGCTGGTTGCCGGGTAATCCGGCGTAGCTGAGATGTTGGCGCTGAGCGCTGGCATAGCTCCGCGTTGGTATCTCCCGGGCACCCCACCATGCCGCCTCTGAGGTGTCGTCTCTGGTGGTGTTTGAGCTTTAGTCCAGGTTGCCTGCGTCGAGGCCCTCCTCCTCGGAACTGGTCTAGTCGTCGTCTCCCTCTGTGGTCTTGACGATGATGTCCGGCTTCTCATCGGGTCCTGCCGCATCCTGGGCTGGTAGGGCATTGGTCTGGACAGCTGGCAGTTCCACGGGGTCATCTGTCTGGACCCCAACCTCCCGGGTCTGCACGGGTGGTCTTGCCGCCAGGGTCTCTGCCACAGCTTGTGCGACTAATGCTGCCTCTCTCGCCTCCCGGTCCGTCGCTCGGGTCATGAGCTCCACGGCCCGATTGGTGCTCCAGCTGCGGACTACCCTTTCCGACGTGTTAGCCAGGTTGTCCCGCAGCTCTCGGAAGGCGTCCCACCAATAATCCGCATCCCCCTCGTTGGTAAGGAGGGAGACCGAGTCCAGGTCTCCGCGGGCAATGCAGGCCTGCTGCTCCACTTCATGCAGGAGGTCACTCCACAGGGTCGCCATTGTACCGGGTAACATTTGCATTCCGTTGTGACAGGGGTAACTGCACACTCATTTATGGGTGCAGTACCCCAACTTTGACGCCTGACCAGGTGGGGCACCACATCTGCAATACCAAGACAGGTTATTAGAGGACTGGGGGTCTGCAATACCAAGACAGGTTATTAAACTTGGGGTTATTTAGCTTGGAAAAACGAAGGCTTAGGGGTGATCTTATAATAATGTATAAATATATGAGGGGACAGTACAGAGACCTTTTTAATGGTCTTTTTACTCTTAGGCCTGAGACTGGGACAAGGGGGCATCCTCTACGTCTGGAGGAAAGAAGGTTTAATCATAATCACAGATGCAGATTCTTTACTGTAAGAGCAGTGAGACTATGGAGTTCTCTGCCTTATGTTGTAGTGAGTGATTCAATACTAAAATTTAAGAAGGGCCTGGATGCCTTTCTTGAAAATATAATATTACCGATTATATATACTAGATTCTTGATAAGGCGTTTTTTCCAGGGAACTAGTCTGATTGCCGTATGTGGAGTCAGAAAGGAATTTTTATCCTCAATGTGGAGCTTAATGTTGCCACATGAGGATTTTCTGCCTTCCTCTGGATCAACATGTTAGGCTATGGGTTGAACTAGATGGACTTAAAGTCATCCTTTTTAACAGTGAGAGATAGAATATCAAAAATAAAATCCAGAAAATGACAATGTCTAAATTACATAAATGTATTTGCATTTTGGAAAGAGAAATAAGTAATTGACCCCTCTGGCAAATAAGACTTAATATTTGGTGGCAAAACCCTTGTTGGCAAGTACAGCAGTCAGACGTTTCTTGTAGTTGATGATTAGGCTTGCGCACATGTTAGGAGGAATTTTGGTCCACTCCTCTTTGCAGATCATTTCTAAATCATTAACATTTTGAGGTTGTTGCTTGGCAACTCGGAGCTTCAGCTCCATCTGTACGTTTTCTATAGGATTAAGGTCTGGAGACTGGCTAAGCCACTCCATGACCTTAATGTGCTTCTTTTTAAGCCACTCCTTTTTTGCTTTGGCTGTATGTTTTGGGTCATTGTTATGCTTTTTAATATTCTGGTGGAGGGAAGGAGGTTGTCACTTAGGAATTTACGTTGTCCCATTGGATGCGATGAAGTAGTCCTGTGCCCTTAGCAGAAAAAACACTCCCAAAATATAATGTTTCCACCCCCATGCTTGACTGTGGGGATGGTATTCTTTGGGTCATAGACAGCATTTCTCTTCCTCCAAAGATGGAGAGTTGAGTTAATGCCAAAGAGCTCCATTTTTGCCTCATCTGACCACAGCACCTTCTCCCAATCACTCTCAGAATCACCAAGGTGTTCACTGGCAAACTTCAGACGGGCAGCACATGTGCCTTCTTGAGCAGTGGGACTCTGCGGGCACTGCAGGATTTTAATCCATTACAACATAATGCATTACCAATGGTTTTCTTGGTGACAGTGGTCCCAGCTGCCTTGGGATCATTAACAAGTTCCCCCTGTGTAGTTTTAGCCTGATCTCTCACCTTCCTCATGATCCTGGATAACCCACGAGGTGAGATTTTACATGGAGCCACAGATCAATGTCGATTGACACTCATTTTGTACTTCTTCCATTTTTGATTTGGAGTATCTAACTGGTCTGTAGGAACCAGAACTCTTAATGGTTGGTAGGGGATCAAGTACTTATTTCTCTCTTCAAAATGTAAAATACATTTATAGAATTTAGACAATGTGATTTTCTGGATTTTATTTTTGATATTCTATTTCTCACTGTTAAAATTAACCGACCCTTAAAATTATAGATTGTTCATGTCTTTGTCAGTGGGCTAACTTACAAAATCAGCAAGCGATCAAATACTTATTTCCTTCACTGTATAATCCATATTCTTCCACAGAGTATAATGCATAGCTCATAGTCATCTATGTAGCATTGTGGCCAGCGTATACTCACTGAAATAAGAAAGTAAATACTCACCTCTTCTTGGTCCACCGCTGCTCCATTCTTGGCGGGGAGCATTCTGAAGCTTTGTTTTCACTGCTCTGTACCTCGTGTGCGCAATGGTGACATCACACCCACTGTGCAAAACTGCCATGGCTCAGACGGTGAGGGAGTGATGAAGAAGAGAGCATTGACTTCATCTGTGATGCCGATATAGTTGAGAGTGTGATGGGGGGGGTGGTACCAACACTGTCTTCGCCCTCTCCTGACTCACTGGGACCGACAGCAACCACATGATCTGTCTCCAAAAGCTGTGACATTACCTATTGTGAATGTTGAATACTGTGTTATCTACTGTATATAGGGGTGTTATCAGTCATTATACAGGAGGAGAAGGTGAGCTGTGACATCACCTATTGTGAATGGAGGATCCTGTGTTATTTAATGCATAAAGAGGTGTTATCAGTTATTATACAGGAGGAGAAGGTGAGCTGTGATATCACCTATTGTGAATGGTGGATCCTGTGTTATCTACTGTATATAGCGGTGTTATCAGTCATTGTACAGGAAGAGGTGAGCTGTGATATCACCTATTGTGAATGGTGGATCCTGTGTTATCTACTGTATATAGAGGTGTTATCAGTCATGGTACAGGAGGAGGTGAACTGTGACATCACCTATTGTGAATGGAGGATCCTGTGTTATTTAATGCATATAGAGGTGTTATCAGTCATTGTACAGGAGGAGGAGGTGAGCTGTGACATCACTTATTGTGAATGGTGGAACCTGTGTTATCTACTGTATATAGAGGTGTTATCAGTTATTGTACAGGAGGAGGAGGTGATCTGTGATATCATATATTGTGAATGGTGGATCCTGTGTTATCTACTGTGTATAGAGGTGTTATCAGTCATTGTACAGGAGGAGGAGGTGAGCTGTGATGTTACCTATTGTGAATGGTGAATCCTGTGTTATCTACTGTATATAGAGGTGTTATCAGTCATTGTACAGGAGGAGGAGGAGAGCTGTGATATCACCTTTTGTAAATGGTGGATCCTGTGTTATCCACTGTATATAGAGGTGTTGTCAGTTATTGTACAGGAGGAGGTGAGCTGTGACATCACCTATTGTGAATGATGGATCCTGTGTTATCTACTGTATATAGAGGTGTTATTGCAATGCCCACCAGGGCCGTGGGGTACTCAGTAGCCCGGATGGTTGGTTCGGTGGGAGTTCACGGTGGCGGTGACCCAGCTCTGTGGCCCTGGGCATGCAGAAAAAGAGGAATAATTATTTACAAGGGATTAGTTTGTGATGCCACTTGTGGTTATCCTGGTCAGGGTGACCAGCGCTGCTGTGGAACCTCTGGGACCGATGGAGAGGCAGCCTTGATGGTATCACTCCCCACAGGTAGAGCGTGGCCCCAGGGATGGAATTTGAGTTTATAAAGTGGCCGATGATGAGGGTTCAGGGATCAGCGGGAATGGCATGCAGAATAATTGAACGAGACCAGGGTTGTAGTTCTTTACCTTTACTTGCTGATCAGTCAAGTCCACCCAGCCGGGTGATGTACTTCTCCATGGCACAGCCTGGCTAGCTCTCAGAAGATACGGGGACGCTTCACCAAGACACCTTTCATGAGCCTTCCATGGCTGTCTTCCCACGCTGA
>JARQOC010000012.1:43215319-43242948 GCA_033576535.1 Allobates femoralis | reverse complement strand
CCAACAAAAGTATAATGTCAACCTGTGCCACCCTATAAAATGATGACACCAGCACGTGTTACCAACAAGGACATGGCGTCCCTTGTGGCCAAGTCAACATCGGAGGAGCCAATGAGTCAAGTTGGAAGAGAAGACTGGAGCCAGAGAGAGAAAACAAGTCAGTGGAGTACTAGGCGGGGAGACACCCGGACAAGTAAGGAGCAAAGTGAGTATAAGGTTTTCTATTGTAACCCCTTCCCGCCTCCCCTCAAAAGTCAAGCAAAGTGACTTTACACTATAAGAAGCATTTCTTGCTTTACAGTGTAATGCTTCATTTCACCAGTGGGGGCACTGTAGGAAAAATGAACCCTTGTGGTCAGATGCCTCTAGAGTCGATCATTAATGTTTCAAGCAGCAGGAAGTCGTGTGATCGATTTGAGGAGCTGTTCTAGGAAAAGGGGGTTAGGGTTTAGTTGTAGGTGGTGTAGCTGCACCCGGTGTGGTTCATTGATGGAGTCTAACCTGCATTTTGGTGGAGGGCGGGAGCATTTCATGTCTTTCTAGTCTAAGGCAACACTGTACAAAAATGAATCTCCTTGGTGGAAAAGGGCTTCTTTTTAAGGACATAACTCAGAAGGTCGGAGCTAATTCATAGAAGCGGAGTATTGTACGTCCCCCTGACTGTGGCATGGTAACATCAACACAGGCTTCGCTGATGAATGGTAATGTCCTTTTCCAGTTAGTGTTTCGGGTTCTCTGCTCAGGATCAGGTTCTGACCTGTCACATTTTACATTCCCCACTGACCTTTTTGTATAATACGGCGGGATATTTACACCAGGCGTCTGCATTTGCTCGCTCTGTTTTACTTTCTGTAAAATAACGTTGGGTAACCCAATAAAGAGTGTCAACTTTTTTCCAGAAATTGCAATATTTATTATATTTCAGAGTGAGAACCGGCATCCCTACTGAGGGAATTTAATGGATGATAATATTTTTTTTTTTCTACAAAGAATCATAGGAAACAGCCCTACTTGATGATTAAAATGATCTGTCTGATATTTCTTATGGAAGATTAATTTCTAAGTTATTGTGTTTGTAAGAAGTAGATTTTACTGCAGGTGTCTATGGTAAAGATGAAATGATTGACATATTCCTGTCCAGATGTGTCCTTTTTTACCTCTCATCTGGGCTATATAAATACAGATATTGGTAGCTTTGAAAAAAAACAACAACATAGTTTTGTGATACTCTATCGGGAGATGTTTATGATATAAGTGTCGTTTGTGGTCACCCGGTGGTTGTGTTGTGAATTGCAGCCTATGGAAGGTTTTGCCTGATTTCATACTGAATAAGTTATCTATCAGGGTCTTCTTATAAATCATCCTCGTATAAGTAGCAATCCATAAGTAACAGAGAGATATTGGAGAGATAACAGAAAACAAGAATCTATGGATACATAACAGAAAACAAGAATCTATGGAGACATATTAGAAAACACATTAACCCTTAAAAGAATAATGGAGTCCAACTGATGAGATACGGCTCCAATCAAGGATGTCTTGTGAGGGTCCCATTTGCCAAAACCTCCCCAATATAGAATTTATCATCTAATCAACGGCTCAAATATTAATGAATAGAATACTTTGTATAAACCAAGTGTACAAGAAAATCTAAGTGAACCAGACAGCCCGGATCCGATTTGGCCCCTCTTGCATCCCCATGGTTCTGGATGGTGTCGGATGGCAGCTATTTGCCATCCGGTTTGCTGTCTGTCCGAGAGTATCCAGCTGTTTTTGTTTTTTGTCCCGGACACAAAATCGGAGCTTGCAGCATTTTTTGTGTCCGGGGTAAAAATCGCCCAAAACCGGATCCTCCTGGATCCGGCGTCCATAGCATGGGAGTCTATAGGCGCTGGATCGCGCCGCATCCGACATGAAATTAGACCGGTTCCCAGACGTCAGGTGATGAAAGAGCGGCATCTGTTAAAAGCAGCCGCCACTGAATTTCAGCGCCTGGAGAGCTCCTAGGCTGAAATTTCAGCACTGGAAAGTGGCAGCCGCTGATTCTGGCAGGAAAACAGGATCGGAGGGCATATTTGCCCTCCGGTTCTGTTTTGTCCAGGGCTGCCAGGTTCTGTCCGGTGCATCCTGCAAAACACAGGACAGAATCTGATAGCAGAAATTCGTGGTGTGAAGCCGGCCTTAGGCTGCATTCATGGTTACACTGTCCCATACTGCTACATAATGGCCTCCATGTGTCTGGGGCCACAAGGGACTGGGTACTCAGGTTTCGGGCGGTCGGGTGCAGGGATAAAACGGGTGGTCCGTGCCTGAGCTTGTGCGCTTGGGTAACAATGAAAAGGGGTATATTTACAGGGATTAAAGTTATAGTCGGTCGCGACGCCACCTCTAGGTCCGGTGATGGCACCGGCTCTGCTGGGACCTCCGGGGTGATGGCAGCAAGGTGTTGTAGCCCTCTACAGACAGGGCTGAGTCCCCGGGGTGTTGGAAGTAGCAATAGTGGAATAGGGCAGCGTAGTCATTATGGTGTGGGTCTAGAATAATGGACACACACACAGAAAGTCTCTTTTGGTACCATTACTGATGGAAACCGGTACACGTCCAGGGATGAAGGATGCACTTTGGGACTTCCACACCGAGTGAGGTATAGGTCTCCTTGTCCTGTTCCTTTTCTCTAGTCTGGCATGTGTGAAACAAAGCCTGACCTTCTGCGTATGTTACTCCCATGTTGCTGCACTGAGGGCTCTCTCCTCGGCTACCGCTATCCCTCTGCGGTCTCTGGCTCTCAAATGTGGGTGCTGCGGGTGTCTGGGAGGCTAAGCCGCCATGGTGTACTGGATTTTCTGCTGGGCTGATCTCTTTCCCTGTTGCAGACTCGGTCTCCAGTGACCGATGTTCTCCTGGGGTGTGCCGGTATGGCTCCTCTGCCCCCGCTGTACTGTTCCTCGTCTCTGCCTGTTGTCCTCACTCTCTGGACCCTCACACTGGCTCTGGCGGTGCACTAGTTTTGGGCCAAGCACGGCTCCGGTAACCAGTTTTTGCTCACTAGCTCTGAGCTGATCTTCCCAGTTCTCCTAGTGGCTGCACACTCTGGCTGATTTCCCTCCAGAACCTGTATTTATAGGGGATTTGGCTTAACAGCAACCAGTGGAGCTCCCCCTACAGGCCTGGAGTGGAAGGTGTTGGATGTATGTGAGTTCCAGACGTGGAAATCCCTTAGTGTACTACGGTAGTTGGTTCTGTGGCTTTACCTGGCACAGGGCGCCACACATGCTGCTGCTAAATTCTATGAAGTGTTTTTATCTCACCCTAAAGCTACACTGGTCAGTGTTGAGGTATAATGTCATCAGTGCTTCTACTTACTAAAAAGTGTTTTATCTCATCCTGAACTGGATTAAAAGCTTTATTGGGTATGTTCCCCATGCAATCACTTACTAAAAACTTAATAAAATCTACCCAAGAGCTTGCTGAATTCAAAGACGCACTGGTCAGTATTGCTATATGATGTTCTTGTGGCGCCCCACTGGTCGGGATGCCACATAGGGGTACTGCACCCATAAAAGAGTGTGTAGTATTCCTGTGATTGAGGAATCGGTGTGCTGCATAAGGGACCTTCATTACGCACATCCACACACACCCTAGGTAGGGGACCGTGGGTGTGCTCACTTCAGGGAGGGCCCAGTCCCATGGGAGAAGAGACAGGGTAGAAAAGTGTGTGGGTGGGAGGAGAGTGAGGTCAGTCAGCACAGAACTCCATTGGGGAGTGAGGAGAGCAGGACGACAAAGGAACCGTGAGGAAGAAAGGGGACCCTAGGGGTACCAGGTGTTGGGTGCGCCTGAATCTGGACCCAGTACGACTACCGACCGGAAGGGTTCAGTCCCGGAACGGAAGACCGGCTCCAAGAGCGGTGCGGCTGTTCACCCCCGAGCCACCAATCTGGAGGCCCGAGCTTCTAGAGGAAGTCTTGGTCAACCCCCAGCGCCTCTAGAAAAAGGCACCGTATAGGGTCTGGGGGACCCGGGGAAGTGTCCTCCACCAAGAGATCCGTGGGAGCTGGCTTCAGGCTCTGCACACGGGAGCACTGACGTAAACAGGAGAGAGCACAGGAAGGGACCAGACAGGAACGTCAGGCATACCACCAAGGGTCCTGAGTAAAGCATTCTAACTCCCAGTGACTACCCAAGCCAGAAAGACCCAAAAGGACAGTGTCATTAAGAACTGCCAGTAAATTTACACAGAGCAATAAAGCTGAGGAGCCGCTGACCGTAGCAGGGAGGAGGATCAGTGACAAGGCCTGGAGCAGCTCTATCCCTGTGTGAAACCATCATTAACTTCCACACTGTCCCGGGGATCCCACTCCACATACGGGGAGCGTAACTATCTTGCGGCTCCACCATCATTCCAGAGGTCTGTCCCGCAACGCCGGTAACATTACCGGAAACGTAGGTGGCGTCACGAATCATCCTTTATTTTGCTCCCTTTGACTTCATTCCCCCTTTTCAGAGACCACCAGGGCCACGGCGACCGGGCAACAGGCCCCATGACATCCCACGTGAACTGCAACGCCCGGGGCCGGGTACCCCACGGCCCTGGGGTGAGTCATTATCTACCCTCTAGCTTTCCAGTAAGTGTTTTGTCTCACCTGGGCTGGATTTAAAGCTACCCTGGTTAGTATTGGTATATAAAGTCCCCCACTCAATTGCTTAATAGCAAATGTATTATCGCATCCACATGTGGATTCAAAGTTATACTGGCCAATACTGCAGCATAATTTCCTCTATGCTTCTGCTTTCTAGCAAGTGTTTTAGTTCACCTGGGCTGTATTCAAATCTACACTGATCAGTACTGCTATACAAAGGCTGCTTACTAGCAAGTTTATTATCTCAACCAGATGTGGCTGGATTTTAAGCTATACTGGCCAATACTGCATTATAATATTCTCTATGCTTCTACTTTCTAGTAAGTGTTCTATTTCAACTGGGCTGTAGTAATAGCCACACTGGTCAATATTACGGTATAATGTCCTCCATAATTCTGCTTTGTAGTAAGTGTTTTATCTCACACCAGGTTATTCGGACGAAGTACCTTTATGTCCGCCCTGCTGTCAGACCGGTATACCAATGACACTGGACGTCTAGGTATTGGAGATATAGATTTATTGCCTTATTTCCAACGCGTTTCGGAGCCACGTGCGAGCTCCTTCCTCGGATGTTCCCTGAGGAAGGAGCTCGGTACGTGGCTCCGAAACGTGTTGGAAATAAGGCAATAAATCTATATCTCCAATACCTAGATTTCCAGTGTCATTGGTATACCGGTCTGACAGCAGCGCGGACATAAAGGTACTTCGTCCGAATAACCTTGTGATTTGAGCACCGCATCCTGTGGAAGTACGGTCCCTGCAGCAGCTGTTTTTTCTGAGTGATTACGCTGGTTGTGTGCTACACAACCACATCAGGTGAGCAATACCAATTTTCACATCATACATCTGTCTAAAAAAGATAAGACCCTATTTGCGCATTCTCAACCCTTTAGATTTATCTCACACCAGAACTTGCTTCAAAGGTACACTGAGCTATCTTGCTGTATATTTGTATGGTGTTGCTTTCCAGTAAGTTTCCAGTAATTGTTTTATCTGACTTTAGACTTGGTTTTAAAGCTACAGCGGTCAGTACTGCTGTATAGTGTCCTCCATGCTGCTGCTGGTTCTGAACATGTACTATGTCTGTGTGCTGTGTAAAAGAGACATTATATTTGTCTATATGGTGTTGCTTTCCAGGAAGTTTTCAGGAAGTGTTTTATCTCACTTTAGACTTTTGGTTTTAAAGCTACACCGGTCAGTACTGCTGTATAGTGTCCTCCATGCTGCTGCTGGTTCTGAACATGTACTATGTCTGTGTGCTGTGTAAAAGAGACATTATATTTGTCTGTATGGTGTTGCTTTCCAGGAAGTTTCCAGGAAGTGTTTTATCTCACTTTAGACTTGGTTTTAAAGCTACACCGGTCAGTACTGCTGTATAGTGTCCTCCATGCTGCTGCTGGTTCTGAACATGTACTATGTCTGTGTGCTGTGTAAAAGAGACATTATATTTGTCTATATGGTGTTGCTTTCCAGTAACTTTCCAGGAAGTGTTTTATCTCACTTTAGACTTTAGGTTTTAAAGCTACACCGGTCAGTACTGCTGTATAGTGTCCTCCATGCTGCTGCTGGTTCTGAGCATGTACTATGTCTGTGTGCTGTGTAAAAGAGACATTATATTTGTCTATATGGTGTTGCTTTCCAGTAAGTTTCCAGGAAGTGTTTTATCTCACTTTAGACTTTAGGTTTTAAAGCTACACCGGTCAGTACTGCTGTATAGTGTCCTCCATGCTGCTGCTGGTTCTGAACATGTACTATATCTGTGTGCTGTGTAAAAGAGACATTATATTTGTCTATATGGTGTTGCTTTCCAGTAAATTTCCAGGAAGTGTTTTATCTCACTTTAGACTTTAGGTTTTAAAGCTACACCGGTCAGTACTGCTGTATAGTGTCCTCCATGCTGCTGCTGGTTCTGAACATGTACTATGTCTGTGTGCTGTGTAAAAGAGACATTATATTTGTCTATATGGTGTTGCTTTCCAGTAAGTTTCCAGGAAGTGTTTTATCTCACTTTAGACTTTAGGTTTTAAAGCTACACCGGTCAGTACTGCTGTATAGTGTCCTCCATGCTGCTGCTGGTTCTGAACATGTACTATGTCTGTGTGCTGTGTAAAAGAGACATTATACCAACTAGTTCAACTGACATGTAGAGAAAGAGCCTGCAAAGGAGAAAATGGGTGAATAATAAGCAAAAATAATGTCATTTCTGTAATGAATCTAGACCCGGTACGACTACCGACTGGAAGGGTTAAGTCCCGGAACAGAGGACCGGCTCCAAGAGCGGTGTGGCTGTTCACCCCCAAGTCGCCAAACTGGAGGCCTGAATCGACAGGTACACTTAAACCCGAATTGGGGGCGCTGTTGCATTGATGCTTATGGAAAACTGTTTTCCTGTCCTTAGTGGTGAATAGTGGCACTGCAGGTTACAGAGACAACTCAAGTTAATTTTCTATCTTTCTGTTCATTAAAGTTTACATTGTCTGTTGGCATTTACATTTCTGAACACAGTCCGTCATCAAACATTATTTCTTTTTAGAGAATTGTCCTAATCTCATCCCAAATGTGTATCATAGCCGCCGAGTCATCTGTAGAAAAAGCTCATATCTGCATCCAGAATATGATTTAAAAAGATATTCCCTAGCGAGTGTCTGGCAAGATATCAAACCATTCAGCACAAATTGTCTTTGGTCAATAAATACGAGAACAGGGGTGTCCTACGCTGGGAGATTTATGGAGAGGGTGATCTAAACAGGATCATAAATCAGGACCTGGCCACTCTCAGGTAGCGCAGTTTGCAGTTATGCAAATTTTTGCAAAGACAGGAATAAATGGAGGGTTCCGCCGGTGCCTGACATCTGAATATTCCAGATTAAAGGCTGAAAATTATATGGTAAGAGTTAACCGCTTACACCCTGTGGAAACGATTAGCATCTTCAGGTCAAGGAGAAGTTCATCCATAGAGGCTCATGGTAAATGCCTTTAGCAGATTTCGTCCATCTGTTAAGAAAACCTATGATTACAAAGAATAAAACTTTCTTTCTTTAAACAAAGCCGTAAGTAGCGTTCAGTTCTCTCAGGGCGCCAGTCTGTGTTTTTGCTCCTAAGTCCTCAGAACCCTGTTCCCCATCTTGCGGCTTTTATTATCCACACCAAACCCCTTTAATTATTCTTTCTGATGTGTCACCAGGAAAATAGTAGGAGGAGACATCGGTCGTAATTAGCTCCTGCGCTGGAGATAATTGCGAGAAAAGTATAATAACATCCCCGCAGATCTGTACGGGCCGTCATGAGACAGCTCCAACCCCAGGATCAAGTGAACACTTAGCACCTTTAAGGATTTTTTACATTTTTTTGTCATGTTTAATGTTTTGTTTTAAAGACATTTTTAATTTTAGATAATGAACTCAATAAATAAATATAGATGACAAAGAGAGAAATAAATAATAATGATATAGAGAAAATTGATATGGTCATGGAGAGAGCCCAAGAGACAAAGCGGACATCTCACCGCTGCCACCAAATGTCAAGGAGACAGCCGGGAGATCACGCCGATATCTCACCACTGCCACCAAATGTCAAGGAGACAGCCCGGGAGATCACGCCGATATCCCACCACTGCCACCAAATGTCAAGGAGACAGCCGGGAGATCACGCCGATATCTCACCACTGCCACCAAATGTCAAGGAGACAGCCCGGGAGATCACGCCGATATCTCACCACTGCCACCAAATGTCACAGGAGACAGCCGGGAGATCATGCCGATATCCCACCACTGCCACCAAATGTCAAGGAGACAGCCCGGGAGATCATGCCGATATCCCACCACTGGCACCAAATGTCAAGGAGACAGCCCGGGAGATCATGCCGATATCCCACCACTGCCACCAAATGTCAAAAAGACAGCCGAGATATCACACTGATATCCCACTATTGCCACCAAATGTCACAGGAGACAGCCCGGCAGATCACACTGATATCCCACTGCTGCCACCAAATGTCACAGGAGACAGCCCGGGAGATCACACTGATATCCAACCACTGCCATCAAATGCCAAGGAGACAGCACGGGAGATCACACTGATATCCCACCACTGCGAGCAAATGTCACAGGAGACAGCCCTGGAGATCACACTGATATCCCACCACTGCGAGCAAATGTCACAGGAGACAGCCCGGGAGATCACACTGATATCCCACCGCTGCCACCAAATGTCAAGGAGACAGCTCGAGAGATCACACTGATATCCCACCACTGCGAGCAAATGTCAAGGAGACAGCTCAGGAGATCACACTGATATCCCACCACTGCGAGCAAATGTCACAGGAGACAGCTCAGGAGATCACACTGATATCCCACCACTGCGAGCAAATGTCACAGGAGACAGCACGGGAGATCACACTGATATCCCACCACTGCGAGCAAATGTCAAGGAGACAGCTCGGGAGATCACACTGATATCCCACCACTGCGAGCAAATGTCAAGGAGACAGCCCGGGAGATCACACTGATATCCCACCACTGCGAGCAAATGTCAAGGAGACAGCACGAAAGATCACACTGATATCCCACCGCTGCGAGCAAATGTCAAGGAGACAGCCCTGGAGATCACACTGATATCCCACCACTGCGAGCAAATGTCAAGGAGACAGCCCGAAAGATCACACTGATATCCCACTGCTGCCACCAAATGCCAAGGAGACAGCACAGGAGATCACACTGATATCCCACCACTGCGAGCAAATGTCAAGGAGACAGCCCGGCAGATCACACTGATATCCCACTGCTGCCACCAAATGCCAAGGAGACAGCACGGGAGATCACACTGATATCCCACCACTGCGAGCAAATGTCACAGGAGACAGCCTTGGAGATCACACTGATATCCCACCACTGCGAGCAAATGTCAAGGAGACAGCTCGGGAGATCACACTGATATCCCACCACTGCGAGCAAATGTCAAGGAGACAGCCCGGGAGATCACACTGATATCCCACCACTGCGAGCAAATGTCAAGGAGACAGCTCGGGAGATCACACTGATATCCCACCACTGCGAGCAAATGTCAAGGAGACAGCCCGGGAGATCACACTGATATCCCACCACTGCGAGCAAATGTCAAGGAGACAGCCCGGGAGATCACACTGATATCCCACCACTGCGAGAAAATGTCACAGGAGACAGCCCTGGAGATCACACTGATATCCCACCACTGCGAGCAAATGTCACAGGAGACAGCCCGGGAGATCACACTGATATCCCACCGCTGCCACCAAATGTCAAGGAGACAGCTCGAGAGATCACACTGATATCCCACCACTGCGAGCAAATGTCAAGGAGACAGCTCAGGAGATCACACTGATATCCCACCACTGCGAGCAAATGTCACAGGAGACAGCTCAGGAGATCACACTGATATCCCACCACTGCGAGCAAATGTCACAGGAGACAGCACGGGAGATCACACTGATATCCCACCACTGCGAGCAAATGTCAAGGAGACAGCTCGGGAGATCACACTGATATCCCACCACTGCGAGCAAATGTCAAGGAGACAGCCCGGGAGATCACACTGATATCCCACCACTGCGAGCAAATGTCAAGGAGACAGCACGAAAGATCACACTGATATCCCACCGCTGCGAGCAAATGTCAAGGAGACAGCCCTGGAGATCACACTGATATCCCACCACTGCGAGCAAATGTCAAGGAGACAGCCCGAAAGATCACACTGATATCCCACTGCTGCCACCAAATGCCAAGGAGACAGCACAGGAGATCACACTGATATCCCACCACTGCGAGCAAATGTCAAGGAGACAGCCCGGCAGATCACACTGATATCCCACTGCTGCCACCAAATGCCAAGGAGACAGCACGGGAGATCACACTGATATCCCACCACTGCGAGCAAATGTCACAGGAGACAGCCTTGGAGATCACACTGATATCCCACCACTGCGAGCAAATGTCAAGGAGACAGCTCGGGAGATCACACTGATATCCCACCACTGCGAGCAAATGTCAAGGAGACAGCCCGGGAGATCACACTGATATCCCACCACTGCGAGAAAATGTCAAGGAGACAGCACGAAAGATCACACTGATATCCCACCGCTGCGAGCAAATGTCAAGGAGACAGCCCTGGAGATCACACTGATATCCCACCACTGCGAGCAAATGTCAAGGAGACAGCCCGAAAGATCACACTGATAACCCACTGCTGCCACCAAATGCCAAGGAGACAGCCCGGGAGATCACACTTCTATCCCACCACTGCGAGCAAATGTCAAGGAGACAGCCCGAAAGATCACACTGATATCCAACCACTACCACCAAATGCCAAGGAGACAGCACGGGAGATCACACTGATATCCAACCACTACCACCAAATGCCAAGGAGAGAGCACGGTAGAACACACTGATATCCCACCACTGCGAGCAAATGTCAAGGAGACAGCCCGGGAGATCCCACTGCTATCCCACCACTGCGAGCAAATGTCAAAGAGACAGCCCTGGAGATCACACTGATATCCCACCGCTGCCACCAAATGTCAAGGAGACAGCCCGGGAGATCACACTGATATCCAACCACTGCCACCAAATGCCAAGGAGACAGCCCGGGAGATCACACTGATATGCCACCACTGCGAGCAAATGTCAAGGAAACAGCCCGAAAGATCAAACTGATATCCAACCACTGCCACCAAATGCCAAGGAGACAGCCCGGGAGATCACACTGATATCCCACCACTGCGAGCAAATGTCAAGGAGACAGCCCGAAAGATCACACTGATATCCAACCACTGCCACCAAATGCCAAGCAGACAGCACAGGAGATCACACTGATATCCAACCACTACCACCAAATGCCAAGGAGAGAGCACGGTAGATCACACTGATATCCCACCACTGTGAGCAAATGTCAAGGAGAGAGCCCTGGAGATCACACTGATATCCAACCACTGCCACCAAATGTCAAGGAGACAGCCCGGCAGATCCCACTACTATCCCACCACTGCGAGCAAATGTCAAGGAGACAGCCCTGGAGATCACACTGATATCCAACCACTGCCACCAAATGTCAAGGAGACAGCACGGGAGATGGCTTTGTAGGTCAGTGTTAGCAGTTTGAACTGGATATGTGGCCAATTGGGAACCAATGAAGAGTTTTGAAGTGGGGAAAAGTGGAGCAGTTGCGGTTGCAACCATACGGAGCAAACACACCATAGAAGACTAAAGAGCCAAATCGGCTTTATGACTCAGGCTGAGTCATCTGGGAATTATTCATACAGTATCTGGTAATTGTGCTTGGCTCTTTAAAAGTGCAGCACCTAGCACATGCGAGCCACGTATACACTGAGTGACCCAATGCAGAAGATGACTGGGCACTTGAAGGTAAGCTGGCCTGTAATGACATCTGCTTTGCCCAACGAAGCGGGGCAATGGTAGACATACTATATTTTGACCCTATACAACTACACAGAAGCCCATTACGTAAGAGGGCCCACTGCCCCCATAAAACCATTTAGTAGCATGATACAGTCTATTAGATGCATCTGAATGAATTAGTGAATTTCACACTGTGCTAGGTATAGGGTGAACTTATGAGACCAGTGGACCCATATATATTCACACATAGGTGTCTTCTGCTCTGTGTTTTTCCCTCCGTATGAGAATCCCAATCAGATAACCGCTCGCTATATATATGATTTATAGAGCAATAGAGAAAAAAAGTAGTCCACTGTGGGCTGTCCCTTTAAGTTATGATATAGAGAGGAACAGACAACTTGTAGTGGGTATGCCTGCTATTGAGTGAGTTATCGGAATGTAGGAGAGCTTTAGAGGAACTTTCTAGGTAAAAGTGATACATTGTGTTATGGGCAATGCTGGGGGTGATCCACTCACTGTGATTGGTGGAGCCAGGTGTCAGGCTCTGCCCGCTCACACGATACAATGTATCAGTCCCGCTCGGAATGTTCAGTTTCTAATATTCCGATTCATCACATTCGCGTCTTATTTTGTAGATAGTCTCCTCTTATTGTCGATGATGTATTGTGAAGTGTTCTGTTTATCTAACCTTCCTGCGAACGCTCATCACGTTTTATCCAGCGATATTTTCTATGTGAAGACACAAGCCCCGGTCGTGTTCAGAAAATAAACACAAAAAAAAATGTTGAAATGCCTATTTTGTGCAATTAAAATCCCCGCTGAGTGAATCTTCCGCACCCCCGGCCGCAGTTACCGGATATTCTTCTGGAGACAATAGATGAAATAAGGCGAGTGAGAACAACAGAATGGAAACAGGTAAATACAGCACGCTCACCCCAGCTGAATGATACTTATTCCACAGAATATTATTGCAATTTTCTATAAAACAGCGGGTCTTGTTGAGGAAAGAGAGGGGCTTGTAATACTCTTTATGTTTCCACACAAAGCCGACATGATGCTCGCTGCAGTTGGATGTGGATTATATAGATTAGGTCCAACAGAAGTTCCAGTTTTGGGCATTCTTTGTTTGAGACAGGTGGGGGAGACAGCATTTTTTAGCATGTATTAAAGCAATGGTCTGTTGTACCTCAAACTACAATTCCCATCATGCCCTAAAGGAATTCTGGGGGTTGTAGTTTTGCAACATCTGGAGAACATTGGATTAAAGGTTGAAGTTGTTAATTAAGGTGGGTGGAAAGCCATCCCAACTTGCAAAGACAAAACTGCAGTGCAAAGCATGAAGGAGACAGGCAAAATGTTTCAAAATATCTTAGACTTTAAATATGTAATGCAACTAAGATGTAGTCAATGATCAGAGCTGCACTCTCAAGATAAAGCCACCCTCACCTATTGTAAAAAGACAAAGACCCACTCACTCACTATGGAACGACAAAGAACCATCCCCACTTGCTGTAGAAAGACAAAGACCCACCTCCACTTACTGTACAAAGACAAAGACCCACCCACTATAAATGTGGAAAGACA
Source organism: Allobates femoralis (assembly GCA_033576535.1). Lineage (NCBI taxonomy): Eukaryota > Metazoa > Chordata > Amphibia > Anura > Aromobatidae > Allobates > Allobates femoralis. Next base: position 43,229,336 of record JARQOC010000012.1, on the reverse strand, counting down.
CAGACCCACCCCCACTTGCTGTAGAAAGACAAAGACTTACCCACTCTTGCTATGGAAATATAAAGACCCACCCATGCTTTCTGTGGAAAGAAAAAGACCCACCCCCACTTTCTGTGTAAAGAAAAAGACCTACCCCCACTTACTGTAGAAAGACAAAGAGCTACCCCCACTTACTGTGGAAAGACAAAGACCTACCCCTACTTACTGTGGAAAGACAAAGACCTACCCCCACTTACAATAGAAAAACAAAGACACCCACCACTTAATGTAGAAAGACAAAGACCCACCTCCACTTACTGTAGAAAGACAAAGACCCACCTCCACTTACTGTAGAGAGACAAAGACCCGCCTACTCATACTGTAGAAAGATAAAGACCCACCCCAACTTACTGTAGAAAGACAAGGACCCACCTCCACTTACTGTAAAGAGACAAAGACCACCTCCACTTACTTTAGAAAGACAAAAACCCACCCCACTTACTATATAAAGACAAAGACCCACCCCACACTTACTGTACAAAGACAAAGACCCACCCCAACTTACTGTAGAAAGACAAGGACCCACCTCCACTTACTGTACAGAGACAAAGACCACCTCCACTTACTGTAGAAAGACAAAGACCCACCTCCACTTACTGTAGCAAGACAAAGACCCACCTCCACTTACTGTAGAAAGACAAAGACCCACCCCAACTTACTGTAGAAAGACAAGGACCCACCTCCACTTACTGTACAGAGACAAAGACCACCTCCACTTACTGTAGAAAGACAAAGACCCACCTCCACTTACTGTAGAGAGACAAAGACCCATCCCCACTTACTATAGAGACAAAGACCCACATCCACTTACTGTAGAAAAACAAAGACCCATCCCCACTTACTGTAGACAGATAAAGACCCACCTCCACTTACTGCAGAAAGACAAAGACCCACCTCCACTTACTATAGAGAGAGACAAAGACCCACCTCCACTTACTATAGAGAGACAAAGACCCATCTCCACTTACTATAGAGAGACAAAGACCCATCTCCACTTACTATAGAGAGACAAAGACCCATCTCCACTTACTGTAGAAAAACAAAGACCCACCCCCACTTACTGTAGAGAGACAAAGACCCACCTACACTTACTGTGGAAAGACAAAGACCCATCTATTCTTACTGTAGAAAGACAATGACCTCACTTATTTTAGAAAGACAAAGACCCACCCTCACTGTAGAAAGTCAAAGACCCACCCCCACTTACTGTAGAAAGACAAAGACCCACCCCCACTTACTGTAGAAAGACAAAGACCCACCTCCACTTACTGTAGAGAGACAAAGACCCACATCCACTTACTATAGAGACAAAGACCCACATCCACTTACTGTAGAAAAACAAAGACCCACCCCACTTACTGTAGAAAGACAAAGACCCACCTCCACTTACTGTAGAGAGACAAAGACCCATCCCCACTTACTATAGAGACAAAGACCCACATCCACTTACTGTAGAAAAACAAAGACCCATCCCCACTTACTGTAGACAGATAAAGACCCACCTCCACTTACTGCAGAAAGACAAAGACCCACCTCCACTTACTATAGAGAGAGACAAAGACCCACCTCCACTTACTATAGAGAGACAAAGACCCATCTCCACTTACTATAGAGAGACAAAGACCCATCTCCACTTACTATAGAGAGACAAAGACCCATCTCCACTTACTGTAGAAAAACAAAGACCCACCCCCACTTACTGTAGAGAGACAAAGACCCACCTACACTTACTGTGGAAAGACAAAGACCCATCTATTCTTACTGTAGAAAGACAAAGACCCACCTCCACTTACTATAGAGAGACAAAGACCCACCTCCACTTACTGAAGAAAGACAAGCACCCACCTCCACTTACTGTAGAAAGAAAAAGACCCACCCCCACCTACTGTAGAAAGACAAAGACCCACCTCCACTTACTGTAGAAAGACAAAGACCCACCCCCACTTACTGTAGAAAGACAAAGACCCACCCCCACTTACTGTAGAAAGACAAAGACCCACCTCCACTTACTGTAGAAAGACAAAGACCCACCTCCACTTACTGTAGAAAGACAAAGACCCACCTCCACTTACTGTAGAAAGACAAAGACCCACCTCCACTTACTGTAGAAAGACAAAGACCCACCCCCACTTACTGTAGAAAGACAAAGACCCACCTCCACTTACTGAAGAAAGACGAGCACCCACCTCCACTTACTGTAGAAAGACAAAGACCCATCCCCACTTACTGTAGAAAACAAAGAACCACCCCCACTTACTGTAGAAAGACAAAAACCCACCTCCACTTACTATAGAGAGACAAAGACCCATCCCCACTTACTGTAGAAAACAAAGAACCACCCCCCACCTACTGTAGAGAAACAAAGACCTGCCTACTCATACTGTAGAAAGACAAAGACTCACCCCCACTTACTGTAGAAAGACAAAGATCCCTCCCACCTACTGTAGAGAGACAAAGACAAAGACCCATCTCCACTTACTAGAGAGAAAAAGAGACTCATTCTATCAGTGTGCACAGAAGCCACACAACAATTGTAACACTAAAAATGAGAAGCTGCACTCTGCCCTGACCATATAAATATATTTGTATGGTCATAGCAGAGTGCAGCTTCTCTTTTTCAGTGCCACCTCACTTACTGTAGAAAGACAAAGACCCACCCCCATTTACTGTAGTCGTTTCTCACTTTGCTGCTAGTGGCAGATTACGCTTTACAACAGGCGGTGGACAGCAAGTTACACAGAAGGGAGTCTCATTTGTACTCTGAGTGATTTTTTTGCATATTAAACAGCAATTTAATTTAAAAAAAAATTCATTTTCAGATTGTCTCTTTATCACATATAGTGCATACTTAAAAGTGCCATACTGTGAACATATAACACTGCCATAACCGCGCTTCTAAGCAGTGCTTAAAAGTAGCTGGTAAAGTAATTCATATATATGTACAGTATATATTTGTAGAATTTTTAAGGTTAATTTTTTACCCAATAAACAGTGTAAGCGATCTAATCACAAAATGATATATAATACTGCCAAACAGTGCACAGAAAGTAGGGATATATAATGAACATATCACATTTATAAACAGGTCGAATGTAGCTGGTGTAATAATTAAAAATGTAAAAAGAAAAAAAAAATCTTTCATTTTTGATTGCTACTTCATTCCGTTTGCCAAGAGCTGATGCCCAACGCGCAGTGTACAGTGTATAATCGCACAGAGACAGTATACTCCTTTGTAACCCAGTCAACAGATTGCCAGCCAGTACTGTAACTAAGCAATTAAGAGATTTCAATGTCTGGTCTGTTCTGCAGCCAATTGATAACCTCTGTCCTTAATATCACACTGAGAAGAAAGTGTTGGAATTGTGCGAGGTTATTGATCAAATTAGATGTTAATTTGCAGACCCGGCATAAATCTCTGTCATGGAACTCAAGTCCTTGTAAACACTCCTGGAATAAGACGACCAACACAAACCCGAACCCAGACCGGCTTCCTCCAAGGAACACGGCGGCGAGCAGTAAATGAGCGAGATCCTACCTACAGCCCCACGCTGGGACGTGTCCCTTCTAATGAGGCGACGCTCCGAAACGCGTCTTGTGCAGAAACTGGTAAATAGTATTTGCTTTAGATTAATGCACAGAGATGAATTTCAATTCAGCAGATAAATTAATATGGAGAAAAAAAAAAGGGGCTCGGAAATCTACATATTTTTCATATTCTGCTCGTCGTGTCTTCAAAACATCCGGAGAAGTAGGAAAAAATGTTTCATTGTGCCGCCGCGGATCAATTATCTTTTACTGTAAGTGTTTATTTAAAGGAAATGATTTGAAAATGTTCATAGATCTAGATTAGAAAAATGAGAAAAATATGAAAAAAAATGTCTACTGGTCAAAGAACCTCATTACCAATAATGAACATCCCCAAAGATATTGAATGGGACTAGATTATTGGTAAGCAAGTAGAAAGATATTCGGGTTCGGATAGCCGGAGAGATGGGTGGGTCTGGCTATCCGCATACCCCCACCCATTAGTATTTCTGTTTGTTTGACACTCTGGAATCTTCTGACTGTAGCCAAATGTTCAAAAGTGGGTGTGAACCCTGCCCCCATCCAGTGGCTGATCCAAGGAGAGAGAACAATACACTCATGTTTCATCAGTCAGTTGTGTGGTGACTCTCAAAGAACTGGGATCTTAGGCTGCGGCAAGATCCTGGTGGATTGATAGAAGCTGCCACGTGCGATTGTGTTGTGTCCCTCACCTGCTAGATCCATTGAATTTATCCAAGAATTATTTCTGCCTTTTCCCTGGTGCTGGATTACTGGGTGGCACCCCTGGACTTGTTTCTGCTGTTAAGAACTCATTACATACTCTGCAGAATTACTTTCATGTGTGCTATTCCATTGTCCGTGTCCAAATAAATCTCTTTGGCTTGTTTGTCAGCCTGTTGTCCCTTCCTGCTGTGCCGCACACCCCGTCACAGCACTGTTTCTTAAAAAGCTGCCATGTTTTTCTAATCTTAGACACCCCTTTACTGAGATCCTGTACCACATCTCAAGAGCTATGCCAAATGTATCTCAACCAGAAGCAGTATCCTCAGAGTTATGCCATATTTTAATACTGATGTCTTACATCACATACAGATATTTGGGCTCTCTAATGGTGGGTTTACACGTCCCGATATTGGCGTCCAACTCCGACCAAAGGTCACGTGGTTCGTGCGTTGGACCCGATATCGTTCGTGCGTTGTATGGTGTAAATGACCAATACAATGCACGAACGATGTCAAACCGATATCGGGGATCTAATTAGCGTGCTATTCAACGGCCCGATATCGGATGCAGGTTGGAGCCGGATCGTGCTGTGTGACAGCCCAACTACGATGTGCAGTACAACGTCCCCCATTCACTCCCATGTTAAATGGTCATTCCTGGGTCGGCCGTACAAGAGGGGCGTACACATCGTAGAGACGTTGTATCCCGATATCGCGCTGTGTAAACCTCCATGCGATTCTTTGAAATCCAGCCAAGAAAAGCGCGCTCCCGCGCCGTTGGATCCAATATCGGACTGACGTTGGAGCGTGTAAACCCACCATTAGGCACTAGATCACTAGCCATATGGTTACCTCTACTCCCCTGAGAGCGATGCCTAGGTCAATTGCAGATTTCTTGTGAAGTAGTTTTGAACTGATCATGTGTTTCTATTTGGCCAATCAGCTGCTGGAATCCCTGAGGATCAGTTGATTTCATTTGCCTACTTTAGGATAACCCCCCCCCTTCATTTATAATGTCCACTTCCTCTAGTGAGGTATATGGACCTTTGGGTAAATCCTATATGCTTTATAGGTCTTTTATGACCCCATACCCATAATTTATTGAGACAGTGACAAGATACGCCTTGACATTGGCTGCTGGGCTCGTAAAAAAATACTTTTTTATAAGCCAAGTATTTCCTATATATTTCCTTAGCAGTAATGCATTTCTATATTCCTGTACTCAATACATTATCATTTCAGAGTGCAGTTGTCCATTTATGATAAATAATATAATGATGCTACCTAACAACTGTCTTTCAATAAAAATGTTCCTAATTTATATCAGGGCTTTTGGATGATGGCGGCAAGGTTAGATCCCTCAACTGGTCAACTGGTAGAGACTCCAGAATCCCTTATAAAATCCCCTTTTTGGGCTCCGTACCCTATAGTATGTTATGTTGTGTCCAGTGCGGACCTTGACCTAGAAAATAGAGACCATATGGGATGTATCATTTTGGATTTGGCCTCCTGCCTTAGGGATTGTTAGTACCAAGCCCTGGCCCCACATGGAGAAGAAATTAAAACATATCCCCCTATAAACTGCCCTGTGGGTCCGGGGGCTATTAACCCCTTTCCAACCTGAATATTTCAATAATAACACGCTATAACCTTGCGCCCCTCGCTAACGTGTAACTCTCAGGCCTGGATTTTGTGTTGAACTATTTCTCAGCAGCAAACGACAATAGACCCGGCCTATAAAACGGCACATTCTTGAATTAGCTCAATGGAAAGTGCATTTTATAGTCAAGTAGGCAGAAATTGGACACTGTGACTACGAGAGGTCCTTGTGGTGGTTGGAGCAGATCCAAAAGTACCTTCTGTCTGTCTGTAGCGCGCACAGACAATAGGAGTATTATTTACTGAGCCTGCCCTGTGTAATTCAACAGGCCAGCTGCGGGAACAAAGCAAAACTAGCATTTTATTCTGCCCTATTCCCAAATGTGCACCCATCGATGGCTCGGAAGCGTCTTCTGCACACAGAGCCTGAATCGCCTGCCACTGGAAATCTTAATTAAGAATTTATTCGACTTCCTAATGCATTCTCATCTCAATATTTAATTGTGCAACACTATTTATACACTGAGCCGTTCACCTCCCCTCCCCCCCATGTTAAGTGTCCATAGGAAGACCCCCCGTGTATATACCACATTACATATCAAATAACGTCATAATAAGCCATGGATTTACTTATCCCTAGTGGGCACAGTTTCATCCATAAGCCTGAAACATATGGGGACAGAATGAAGTGACCCCGGACCTTGCTTTGTGGTTCTTAAAGGGATTATCCGGTGAAGGCAAATTAATGTCATATGTGGTGCCCCATGGCTAGGCGCCACAGGGAAGTATTACACTGTGACCATAAATGTGTTTTCCCCTGTAAGTTGTCAGTTCAGGGTTAAACCTGTGGAGTCTGTACTTGCACACACTTAGGACTAGGCCACTAGAATAGGGGGGAACGGTAATTTAGTAGGTCCCACAAGGGGTGGAGCCTAGGGTAGATGTAGTGAGAGAGTGACAGTTTTAGTGAGTGCTGGGAAGGCAGTCAGGAAGGACGGGCCTGACAGCTCAGCCAACAGAAGGGAGCCCCATCTTTAAGTGGGAGTCCAGGACAGCAGGCAACAGGCCAGGACTGGTTGGAGCTGGTTGGTCACGTTGAGGGAGACACCGGCAACGCGGGAAGCTGAGGCGGCCAGAAGTTCAGCTCTGACCAGAGACCGACGAGCTGCAGGCCCATAGAAACCGGGTTGCTGACAGCACCACAAGGTACCTCGCCCCTCAGGACCTAGAACCGGTTCAGGACACTAGGGGAGATGGGCCAGAATTGCAGTGGCGGCGTGAGACTTTGCTTACTTGGGCTTCCCGTCTGGACCGGTAGGGCACAGACCTTGCCTACTAGCTACAGACCGTGGGACTGGCGGGAGAGCTCTGCGAGGGTAGTGGAGATGAGGAAGAGAGAAGTTATCGCTGGATGACAAAGAGAGAACACCTAGAGACTCCATAAGGGGGACCCTGAGCTGGCAACATCCACCTGGTAAACCAAACTGTACTGTGTAACGTTTTACCATCTGCCGATACCCAGCAAAGTGGAGTAAAACTTGAACTGGATTCCGTAGTTCTTCCCGTTGGTGCCCGGAGGGCTCAGCACCATCAGCAGCTCAGCAGAGGGGTAAGAACTGCAATACCAACCACCTACAACTACTCCCCTCACCCACATCCTTCACTGCTGCTCTGAGGTTATAGCTCCACCTGTAGGAAGCTGGACTACTCTCTGCTGCACCCACCATCACCTCAGCGGCCGGCTTGCATCGCCGGTACCATATTACCGGGAACTACAGGTGGCCTCACGATCCCCTATAAATATTCCCTTCTCCCCCGCCACCTACTCAAATGATAACCAGGGCATGTAACCGGGATCCCGACCACCTGTGATCTCCCCATCCAAACCACCATCAGTCCCGGTGTCCGAGTACCCCTAGCCCTGGCTACATCAGATACGTTACTGATTGTTTAAGGTTTGACCTTAGGCAGAATGTGGTGTATCACCCAAGCTCAACTACCGCGCATTCTTTAGAAAGCTGTACGAAAAAGCTGAGCGAGCGCTCTAAAGCCCCATGATGACGACCACCAATCTATGAACACCTATCTCCTAGAGAAATGATGAGTTATCTTCATCTTCACTGGACAACCCCTTTAAGATACTGCTGAACAGCACAGATGGTACACAGAGGCGTGCTAACACTTATGCAACTTCCTAATTGTCACTTTAAATGGGCACTTAATGTGAGTATTAATGTATAGAATCTATCATCAGAAAGTGAATATTGTTTAAGTCAGGATTTTGTTTTACATACATTTCTTCTTAATGTTATCAATATTATTTTTTACATATTATGATTTTGTATATAATAAAAATTAGTAATCTAGCCATTTTCACAAATATTTTAATAAATGTAATAAATTGGCAAATAGGGATATTTTTTAGATGTTCTGTCCTATCACCTCTATATAACAGTAGATAACAGGATCCACCATTCACAATAGGTGATATCACAGCTCACCTCCTCCTCCTGTACAATGACTGATAACACCTCTATATACAATAGATAACACAGGATCCACCATTCACAATAGGTGATATCACAGCTCACCTCCCTCCTCCTGTACAATGACTGATAACACCTCTACATACAGTATATAACACAGGATCCTCCATTCACAATAGGTGATATCACAGCTCACCTCCTCCAGTACAATGACTGATAACACCTCTACATACAGTATATAACACAGGATCCTCCATTCACAATAGGTGATATCACAGCTCACCCCCTCTTCCTGTACAATGACTGATAACACCTCTATATACAGTAGATAACACAAGATCCTCCATTCACAATAGGTGATATCACAGCTCACCTCCTCCCCCTGTACAATGACTGATAACACCTTTATATACAGTAGATAACACAGGATCCACCATTCACAATAGGTGATATCACAGCTCACCTCCTCCAGTACAATGACTGATAACACCTCTACATACAGTATATAACACAGGATCCTCCATTCACAATAGGTGATAACACAGCTCACCTCCTCCTCCTGTACAAAGACTGATAACGCCTCTATATACAGTAGATAACACAGGATCCACAATTCACAATAGGTGATGTCACAGCTCACCTCCTCCTGTACAATGACTGATAACACCACTATATACAGTAGATAACACAGGATCCACCTTCACAATAGTGATGTCACAGCTCACCTCCTCCTGTACAATGACTTATAACACCTCTATATACAGTAGATAACACAGGATCCACCATTCACAATAGGTGATGTCACAGCCCACCTCCACCTCCTATACAATGACTGATAACGCCACTATATACAGTAGATAACACAGGATCCACCATTCACAATAGGTGATGTCACAGCTCACCTCCCCCTGTACAATGACTGATAACACCTCTATATACAGTAGATAACACAGGATGCACCATTCACAATAGGTGATGTCACAGCTCACCTCCTCCTGTACAATGACTGATAACACCACTATATACAGTAGATAACACAGGATCCACCATTCACAATAGTGATGTCACAGCTCACCTCCTCCTGTACAATGACTTATAACACCTCTATATACAGTAGATAACACAGGATCCACCATTCACAATAGGTGATATCACAGCTCCCCTCCTCCTCCTGTACAATGTCTGATAACACCTCTATATGCAGTAGATAACACAGGATCCACCATTCACTATAGGTGATGTCACAGCTCACCTCTTCCTCCTGTATAATGACTGATAACACCTCTATATACAGTAGATAACACAGGATCCACCATTCACTATAGGTGATGTCACAGCTCACCTCCTCCTGTACAATGACTGATAACACCTCTACATACAGTATATAACACAGGATCCTCCATTCACAATAGGTGATATCACAGCTCACCTCCTCTTCCTGTACAATGACTGATAACACCTTTATATACAGTAGATAACACAGGATCCACAATTCACAATAGGTGATGTCACAGCTCACCTCCTCCTGTACAATGACTGATAACACCTCTATATACAGTAGATAACACAGGATCCACCATTCACAATAGGTGATATCACAGCTCACCTCTTCCTCCTATACAATGACTGATAACACCTCTATATACAGTAGATAACACAGGATCCACCATTCACAATAGGTGATATCACACCTCACCTCCTTCTCCTGTGCAATGACTGATAACACCTCTATATACAGTAGATAACACAGGTTACAATGACTGATAACGCCACTATATACAGTAGATAACACAGGATCCACCATTCACAATAGGTGATATCACAGCTCACCTCCTCCTGTACAATGACTGATAACACCTTATATACAGTAGATAACACAGGATCCACCATTCACTATAGGTGATGTCACAGCTCACCTCCTCCTGTACAATGACTGATAACACCTCTATATACAGTAGATAACACAGGATCCACCATTCACAATAGGTGATATCACCGCTCACCTCCTCCTGTACAATGACTGATAACACCTCTATATACAGTAGATAACGCAGGATCCACCATTCACAATAGGTGATATCACAGCTCACCTCCTCCCCTGTACCATGACTGATAACACCTCTATATACAGTAGATAACACAGGATCCACCATTCACAATAGGTGATATCACAGCTCACCTCCTCCTGTACAATGACTGAAAACACCTCTATATACAGTAGATAATACAGGATCCACCATTCACAATAGGTGATATCACAGCTCACCTCCTCATCCTTTATAATGACTGATGACACCTCTATGTACAGTATATAACACAGGATCCTCCATTCACAATAGGTGATATCACAGCTCACCTTCTCCTCCTGTACAATGACTGATAACACCTCTATATACAGTAGATAACACAAGATCCTCCATTCACAATAGGTGATATCACAGCTCACCTCCTCCCCCTGTACAATGACTGATAACACCTTTATATACAGTAGATAACACAGGATCCACCATTCACAATAGTGATGTCACAGCTTACCTCCTCCTGTACAAAGACTGATAACGCCTTTATATACAGTAGATAACACAGGATCCACCATTCACAAAAGGTGATGTCACAGCTCACCTCCTCCTGTACAATGACTGATAAAACCTCTGTATACACTAGATAACACAGGATCCACCATTCACAATAGGTGATGTCACAGCCCACCTTCCCTTCTCCTGTACAATGACTGATAACACCTCCATATACAGTAGATAACACAGGATCCACCATTCACAATAGAGATGTCAAAGCTCACCTCCCCCTGTACAATGACTGATAACACCACTATATACAGTAGATAATACAGGATCCACCATTCACAATAGTGATGTCACAGCTCACCTCCTCCTGTACAATGACTGATATCGCCTCTATATACAGGAGATAACACAGGATCCACCATTCACAATAGGTGATGTCACAGCCCACCTCCTCCTCCTATACAAAGACTGATAACACCACTGTATACAGTAGATAACACAGGATCCACCATTCACAATAGGTGATGTCACAGCTCACCTCCCCTGTACAATGACTGATAACACCTCTATATACAGTAGATAACACAGGATCCACCATTCACAATAGGTGATATCACAGCTCACCTCCTCCCCTGTACCATGACTGATAACACCTCTATGTACAGTAGATAACACAGGATCCACCATTCACAATAAGTGATGTCACAGCTCACCTCCTCCTCCTGTACAATGACGGATAACACCTCTATATACAGTAGATAACACAGGATCCACCATTCACAATAGGTGATATCACACCTCACCTCCTTCTCCTGTACAATGACTGATAACACCTCTATATACAGTAGATAACACAGGATCCACCATTCACAACAGGTGATATCACAGCTCCGCTCCCCCTCCTGTACAATGTCTGATAACACCTCTATATGCAGAAGATAACACAGGATCCACCATTCACTATAGGTGATGTCACAGCTCTCCTCCTCCTGTACAATGACTGATAACACCTCTATATATAGTAGATAACACAGGATCCACCATTCACAATAGGTGATATCACCGCTCACCTCCTCCTGTACAATGAATGATATAACCTCTATATACAGTAGATAACACAAGATCCACCATTCACAGTAGGTGATATCACAGCTCACCTCCTCCTGTACAATGACTGATAACACCTCTATATACAGTAGATAATACAGGATCCACCATTCACAATAGGTGATATCACAGCTCACCTCCTCCTCCTTTATAATGACTGATGACACCTCTATGTACAGTATATAACACAGGATCCTCCATTCACAATAGGTGATATCACAGCTCAACTCCTCCTCCTGTACAATGACTGATAACACCTCTATATACAGTAGATAACACAAGATCCTCCATTCACAATAGGTGATATCACAGCTCACCTCCTCCCCCTGTACAATGACTGATAACACCTTTATATACAGTAGATAACACAGGATCCACCATTCACAATAGTGATGTCACAGCTTACCTCCTCCTGTACAAAGACTGATAACGCCTTTATATACAGTAGATAACACAGGATCCACCATTCACAATAGGTGATGTCACAGCTCACCTCTTCCTGTACAATGACTGATAACACCTCTGTATACAGTAGATAACACAGGATCCACCATTCACAATAGGTGATGTCACAGCCCACCTCCTCCTCCTGTACAATGACTGATAACACCTCTTTATACAGTAGATAACACAGGATCCACCATTCACAATAGGTGATGTCACAGCCCACCTTCCCCTCCTCCTGTACAATGACTGATAACACCTCCATATACAGTAGATAACACAGGATCCACCATTCACAATAGTGATGTCACAGCTCACCTCCTCCTGTACAATGACTGATAACACCACTATATACAGTAGATAACACAGGATCCACCATTCACAATAGTGATGTCACAGCTCACCTCCTCCTGTACAATGACTGATAACACCTCTATATACAGTAGATAACACAGGATCCACCATTCACAATAGATGATATCACAGCTCACCTCCTCCTTCTTTATAATGACTGATATCACCTCTATATACAATCGGTACAGTCTAATCATGCGCCTGTGGTCGGTGTGAAGATTGCTAAATTTGCTTTTTTTTTGTTTGCTTTCTCTTCATAAACATTGTGATATGGAAAGAAAATGTTGCCCAAAATTAAAACAAAAACCTGATTTAACCATTAGGTGATTCTCTGATGATGATTTCCCTTTAAGCTTTTATAAATTATCTGTAAAATTCGCTTCAGTGAACTACAAAAGTCAACAGTACAAGCAAATATAAACTGAATTGTATTATATCTTATCAGAGAAATATACTTCTTAGGCTAGGGTCACACTTAAATATAGAAATGCGTTCACCGCATCCAGATCCGGATGCTGTGAACGCAATTGGCTTCAGACAACCAGCAATCCGGGTACCGGATTGCTGAAGCCGCAATCCAGTAACCGGATTGCTCAGGATGTGTAATCCTGAGCAATCCAATTACCGGATAGTTTGCTCATCCCTGCTGCCGCCAGGATGAGCAAACTGTTCTGTGTGTGATAAAAGTTTTAATTTTATTATTAAATGTTGCTATAATGTCTCTAGGGGGTGCCTTCCACCCACTCAGGTGGGCATATAATGCTATAATCACTTATGTACAGCAGCCGACTCCTGTCAGCTGCTGTACATTTTTATCAATGAAGGCGCCGGGCTCCCCTGTGATCAGCGCGCATACTATAGCTATTGTAGCTATAGCATGTGCGCTGTCCGAAGTTCTGAAGCCATTTACAGTAGACCTATGGGCAGTGCTGCCCATAGGTCTACTGTAAATGGCTTCAGAACCTCGGTCAGTACACATACTATAACTACAATAGCTATAGTATGCGCGCTGATCACAGGGGAGCCCGGCGCCTTCATTGATAAAAATGTACAGCAGCTGACAGGAATCAGGCTGCTGTACATAAGTGATTATAGCATTGTATGCCCACCTGAGTCGGTGAAAGGTCTCTAGCGGGAGTGGGCACTCCCTAGAGACATTATAGCAACATTTAATTATAAAATTAAAACTTTTATC
>JARQOC010000012.1:43170825-43215219 GCA_033576535.1 Allobates femoralis | reverse complement strand
TGTATAGCCATAAAAATGATGACAGCCTATATTATACAACACAATCTACCGAGATAATCTTAATTACTCCCTATCAAGGTGAAGGCATATCAGCTTCTTGAAATCACCAGTTGTTGGAGTAATGGCCGTGTAGATTCTGAATGTATTTGATTAACTAAGATTGAGTAACTGATCTCTGGTCGTTATCATTCTTCGAGGCCTTTAACTGTCTTTACAGTTCATTGACTGTGATCTTACATCAAACCTGGAAGGCAACAAAAACCTCCAATTTGGCCACCAGTTCGGGATATTAAACAGAGATGTAGTTTGGGCTCAGGACACCTGGGGATATAGACCTGGTCAGAGCTGTAATTGCTACAACCCATATAATTACACCCTCCGTACACCAGGCAAGTGCTAGGTACTGTATTGTTCTCTATAATCTTCCTACACAAGAGATTCTGAGTGGCAACCTGCTGTGTTCTTCAATAGGCTTACATACAGAAAGTCAAATATACAGGGAAAACGCTTTATGGCAAATCACAACCTGATCTTAAAACACCTTTAGAATTGACAAGTTCCCGAAACGTCGGGATAAATATTTTTGAACATTTCGAGTAACTCTGTCATAAAAAGCTAATTGCGTTTCATGTTTCGTTGTCTTATTAGAACATAGTGAAACAATGCGATATTTCCACAGGGGACATCCAGGGTCACCTCAAATTGCTGGAAACCGCCTGGTGCAATGAGATAATCATGGGGTCTGATGCCGTCATTAATGAAGAAAGTTACATAGGCGAAAGCAATGGAAACTTTAATGAGAACATTAACACTATGGGAAACTTATAGATGGAATATGGAAAAGAAATACATTAACTAATTAATATATTATCACAACTATCATAATGAGGAATTTTATATTATTATTATAATAATTTATATAAATATTATTATTATTAGCATATCACTATCATCATAATCAGAAATAAAATGTTACTAAAATAACATTTCTGATCATGGAGATAGTGGCTATAATATAATAATAATAATAATAATAATAATTAATAATAATAATAATAATTTCTGATTATGCTGATAGTTATATAATACTATTAATACTACCAACTACTACTACTACTACTAACTACTAATAATAATAATAATAATAATAATATAATTATTATTATTATTATTATTATTATTATTATTATATCACTATCATCATAATCAGAAATAAACTATTACTTAAAAATAACATTTCTGATTATGGGGATAGTGGCATAATATATTAATAATAATAATTAATAATATAATATTTCTGAGTATGGGACAGTGGTATAATAATAATAATAATAATAATAATAATAAATTAATTATTCACTATCATCAGAACTGAAATGTTATTTTTAGCTGTATTTAATTAATATTACTATTATAATCTCATCTAATCATGATCATCATTTTTATTTTTAATAGTATTTTATTAATTATTAATATTATGATCATGCTCACCATAATCAGAAATATTATTTTTAGTAGTATTTTATTTTTATTATTAGTATTATGTCACATTATTTTTATTTTTTATATTATTACGCATATTATCTCTATAGTTTTTTTTTAGTTTTTTTAAAGTTAAAGAATATTACTGATAAAATTAATACATTTGTAAATATACACTAATTAGTATATTAATTAGTCATTTTATTATTATTAATAGCTTTTTTTATGTATATCAATATGTAACATATACTTTAAATGAATAAATTAGCAAATATATTTTTCGTAATAATAATTTCATGTGATGGCTTTCTAATTTTTATTATTTTGAATTAATCCCTTTTTAATATTCTGAATAAGGAGGATTTTCTTCCCATTTAATTTCAATTGAAAAATTCAGACCATAAAGAAATATTAAAATCAGATTTTTTTTCATCATACATAATGTGCATTTTTGAAACCTTTTCTGTGTTATGACTACGGATACTGAGGCAGATTTTTTAAGGCCGGCTTCACACCATGCTTTTACCTGTCAGGTTTTGCCCCCATGTGTCTCTATGGTGCGGAAGCTCTATGTGCCTCCTGGTTTTGTGATTCTCCGGGAGGATCCGGTAGTGTTCGTTTTTGGCACTGACACAAAATCGGAGTCTGCAACATTTTTTGTGTGTCACGAACAAAACGGATCTTCCCGATCTGGGGCGATCCGGTGCCCTAACATGGGAGTCTGTGGGCGCGGGATCGCCCTGGAAACTGGCAAAAAAAAAACGGATCGTTTCCGGATGCCTGATACTAAAGAGCGGCGGTTCTGCAATGCACCAGCTCATTCAGCACCATGGACAGAGCAGCATTGCAGAGATGTTCAGCACCACGAGAGCTCCATGGCTGAAATTTCAGCACCGCGGTCAGCTCCCCTACACAATTTCAGCACTGGACAGCAACAGAGACAGCAGAAACGATTCCTTTTTAAAAAAAACATGGTTTGGGAAAATTTTTGGGGCCCTATTTTCCCTTTTAAGGGTGTCAAGGTTTTCGTGGTTTAATTCCTCAAAACCTGGCAGATTTTTTGGACGCAAAAAAGTGGGGTAAAGGCCAGGGGAAAAGGGCCAAAACCAAAAAGGATTTTTTTTTATTAAAAAAAGCGGGGTTTTAAAGGGGAAAATTTAAAAGGGTTTTTGGGTTTTTTAACCCCCCCTTTTTTTTTTAATTTTAACAATTAATTAAATTTAAATTTTTTTAAAAATTTTGGGGGGAAAAAAAAAATAATTTTAAGGGGAATTTTTTTTTCCTTTCCAAAAAAAATTCTTGTTGTCGGGGGAAAGGGCCCAAAATTCCTTTCTTTTATTCTTTGGTTTTTTGGTTTAAAACCAAACCCCAAAGTTTGCATTTTTCTTAACCCCGGGCCCCGGGGTTTCCCTTTTCCCCTTTTTCCCTTTGTTCCCTCTTTTTGGCTTTATTTTTAAAACCTTTTAAAATTTTTTTTCTGAAGTCCAAAATGACTTTTTTTTTCAAGGGTGGGTTTTTTTAAAAGATATTTGGGGACCCTTGCAAATCCCTTTACCGGAAGGGTTTTTAAAAGGATGTAAATTTTACCCTTTTAAACCTGGGGTGCCTGAAAACAAAGTTCCTTCTTTTTCAATAAAATGTTCCCCCTCCTTCCCAAGGTTCAACAAAATTTTTTTTTAAGGGTTTTTTTTCCCCCAAAAGGAGAAATTGGGAGGGAAACTCCTAGGAGACTGGCCGGGTATTAAGGGACTTTCCAATTTATCCGAGTTTCCCGTTAATTCCCTCCAAATTTTAAGAAATATACAATCCTGTTTTTTTAGAAAACCCGGGGGAACAAAATCGCTTCCCATTTTCTTTGTGTTACTTAAAAAATGAAAAAAAATCGAATTTGCGGGGATGATAATTTTCCCTTCTTTGTTAGGGGTAAATCCGGCCCCTGCCCCGGCCCTTAAACAGTTTGGGGCCTTTATAGTTTGTTATAGCCCTCAACCTTAAAATAACCCTTTTTATTATCCGGGGATGTGCAAAAGAGGAAAAATCGCTTTTTGGGAAATACTCGGGGGGGAAAAATTTTTTAAATTAAATTTAGCCAATGGCTTTTTTTTATTTCAAAAATTTTTCTTGGGTTTTGGGTTTTTTTCCTTTTTGGTGGATTTTTCCTGGTGGGTAAAGGGGCCTTGGGTTTGTTTGGGTTTTAACCAGCTTGTTCCAAAAATTTAAACCCCTTTTTCCCAACTCCCCCCCCCCGGGGGGAAGGGGGGGGGCAAAATTCCCAAAAAACCAGTTTTCCCTTGGGGGTGAAACCGGGGGGCCTGTTAAGTCGGCCTTGCAATTTTTAACAGAAACGTTTTTGGAAAAAATTTTTAAAAAAAAAAATTAAATGGGGTTTTGGGGCCCCGCGGATTTTCCACCACAGGCCGGGTTTTTCCCCCTGGGGGGGGAAAACCCGGCCCCGGGGACCCGGTTTTGGGACCCCCCCTTAAAATTTGAGCCCCACCGCCCCAAAGAAAAAACCCTTTAAAAAGCTTTTCCTAAAAGGCTTTGGGGACCCCTGGGGAAAAACTTAAAAAGATTACCAGTTTGTAAAATTTCCGTGGTGGGGAACCGAAAATTTTAAAATGGCGGTCCCCGGCCAATTTTGGGGACAACCCCCCAATGAAAAATTTTTCAAAAATTTTTTTTAAAAAAACCCCCAAAAAAAATTTTTTTAAAAAATAAAAAACCGTTCAAAATTCTCTTTAAATTTAAAAATTTTTTGGACCCGGTGTCCTCTTTTTTATTGGGCTTAATTAAATTGTTTTTTTTTTCCCTTTGGGGGTTTGGAAAATTCTTTTTCTGTTTTTAGGAAACAGACATCTTTGTCACAGGGTGGCAATTTTGTGTTAATGGCACAGGGGGGTTAACCCTTTTGGGCTGGTAGCCGGCCCTGGCGGGGGTTTTTTCCTGGGGGAAAAAATTTTCCCAACAAATTTTTACTAAAAACGGCCAAAAAAATTTGCCAAAAATTGGAGCAGGCTAAAAAGTTTTGGGCCCTTGGGTTTTTTTCCCCCTTTGCTTTTTCCCCCTTCCCCTTTTTATTATTGAAAAGATTTTGGGGGGGGGAAATTTGCTGAGCCCCCTTTTCCCCGGGGAAAAATTTAGGCCCCATCACTGGGTTTATCCGGGTTCAGACGGGTTTAAAAGGACCCTTTTTGGGGAACCGGTTTTTTGGAAAAAATTCAGGGCCCCAAGCCCTAGGGGGGTTGGGCGAATTTTCCCAGGCCCAGGGGGGGCCGAGGTTTTAAAGCCCAGGGGTTACCGCAAATTAATTGAAAATCAAATAGTTAGTTTTTCAATGGGCCAAAAGGGATTTTCCCCCCAAAGGGTTTGAAAAGGGCCCTGCGGAATCCTCCCCCTTGCCCATTGATAGGGGGGCCCTCCCCGAAAGGTTTTTTTGCAGGAGTCTGTCTTCCCCTTCCAGGGCCAAGACCCCCTGCTGTATGTAGAAAGGTGCTAGTTTTTTTTTGGGTCCTTGCCTCTTTCCCTGTGCAAGTCAAAAAAAAAGGGGTTCGGAACACCCCCTTAGCCCGGGCGGAAAGGTTTTTTAATTAAAGATTTTAAATTTTGGTTTTTTTTTATTACAAACCAAAAAATTTTCGGGGGTTTGGGTTTTTTTAACCCCTTTTTTGGAGATTTTGTCTAAAATTTTACAATGGTCACCCTTTTTCCCATTGGGAAAAATTTTTCCCTTTTTAAACCCATCCCAACCCCCGGGGGTGGGGGGGTTAAAACCCAATTTAAGGGCACCGGGGGGTTGGGGGTGAAATTTAAGGGGGGGCCCCCAAGAAAGTTGGGGCAGGGCTATTAGATTTCTTCGTTTAAACCCAAAAATTCCGGGGGAATTTTTTTTTATTTTTTTAAAAACCGGAAAATTAGGGAAAGAGAGTGGAGTAAAGGCTTTCCAAGGGGGTGTAAATCGGGCCTAAATTTTGGGTCGAAGGGGATCCCTTTTAAATGGTTTTTTGGAAGTACCCTTCCAAGTGGGAGAAAGTGGAAAATTTTTAAAGGGAAATAAAACCTAAAAATTAGTTGTGGATCCCTTTTTATGGATTTTTTCCTGGGTGGAGCGTCCAGCATTCTTCATTAGCTTCCCACCTGGAGTCCTTTGGTTGGGTTTTGGGGCATAAAATAATTTTGGATATGTTTGGAGGGATTTCTCGGGGGGGATTTGCCATTAACCCTCATTGGTTCCCAATTTAAGCGGAGGCCCCAAGTGCCCATCAGTTTTTCCCCACATTCTCCATCGGTCTTTTGGGGAAAAAACCCAAATGGTTTGGGGGAGTTGTTTTCTATCGGACCACCAGGTTAAACCCAAAAAAGGTTTCCCATACTTTCCCCACTTAACTATCAAATCCATCGGATTGGGGTCAGTGTTATAATTTTGGGAGTCAAATGTCTTGGGTTGCTAGTTAGCCCAAAATGGAGCCTTTTGGGGTGGGAAATTCTTCTGGAGTGGAAGGGGAAATTGCCCCCAAAAAAATGGAGTCTTTGGGAGGGATCCCAATGGCAAGGGTTTCCCATGCCCCGGGGAAATGGTTTTTTGGGCCCCCAAAAAAGGCTTGGGGCCCCGGAAAATTTCCTTTTCCTGAACCAAAGAGGGGGGGGAAACAGGCACAACCCAAGTTTTCCCCATCTTTGCTGGAAAGTGCCCCGAAGGTCCCAAAAGAACCCAAACTTCCTGTTTCCCAGGGCCTTGGGGGGGGGTACCGGGGGAAATTTAAATTTCCCCTTTTGAAAAAAAGGGTTTTCCCGGTTTTTTGGCCCTTTAAAGACCAAAATTTGGGGGAAAAAACCCCCAAAAAATTATTTTTTTTAAAAATTAAAAAAAACCCAAGGGACTTACCCATCTTTAATTAAAAAAATTTTGGTGCATTTCCTGGATTTGTCCTTTCTGTTAAAATTTGTATTAAATATAAAAAAGTCAAAATACAAAACTATACAATTCACCGGGTACAAGGAAGGGGGCCCGGCTTGGCCCTGGGCGGCACCACAAAGGGGAGGGTAGGATCATAGGGGGTTTTGGGGCCCTTGCCCCAAAGGGGTAAAATCAAAAAAAAAAATAGGTTTCTTAGGGGTTTGGAAAAAAAGGAAAGAAATCCCGCCTGTGGCTTTATTTTTTTCCCAAACAAAAGGAATGGGTAGGATCCTTTGGGTGAGTGGAGGGAAAGGACCCCCTTCCCAGGGGGGGTTTTAATTAAAAATTTTTAGTAGGATACAGGTAAAATGAAAGGGAAAAAAAAAAACCCGCCCAAAACTTAAATTAAAAGGGGTATGGGTTAAAGTAATAAGGAAAAGGGGCCCCTGCCTGAAGGGTTCCATCCCTCGGGGAAAGGGGTTGAGGATACAGTAAGTAAGGAGGGGGGACCCCCCAAAAGGGTTCCCCATTTTTTTTGGGGAAATGGGTGGGGAAATAAAAATAATGAGAAGGGGGGCCCTTCCCGAGGCAACGTCAAAAGGTTTGGGGGGGATAAGTAGGTGAGGAGAGGGACCCCCCGAAAGGGGTTTACATTTCAAAAGGGGGAATTTGGGTGAGGATAAGTATGTTAAAGGGAGGGCCCCTAAAAAGGGCTAAAGTCTAAAAGGGAGGGGGGGGGAAAACAGTGGGGTGAGGAAAGGGAAACCCTGCCCGGGGGGTCATTTTTCAAACGGGGAAAATGGGGGAAAATAAAGTGGGGTGAAAAGGAGGGCCCTGCAACAAGGCTCAATCTAAAAGGGGATGGGTGAGGATACAGTGGGTGGGGAAAAGGAGGCCCCTCCCCTTGGGGGCCCCAAAGTTAAAAAGGGAGGGTGAGGTTTACAGTAGGGGGGAGGAGAGGGACCCGCCCAAAGGCTAAATTTTACAAGGGATGGGTGGGGAAAGACAGGTGGTGGGGGAAAGAGGCCCCTCCCCAAAGGAAAACTCAAATTTAAAACAAGGGAGGGGTGGGATACAGTAGGTGGGGGAGGGGCCCCGGGACTGGGGGGCTAAAAGTCTACAAAGGGGAGGGGTGAGGTTTCGTGGGGTAAAGGAAAGAGGCCCCGGCCCTTGAGGCTAAAAGCCCTAAAGGGTTGGGGAGGATACAGTGGGTTTGGGGAAGGGGCCCCCTTTCCCAAGGGGGCCCACAGTCACAAGGGATGGGTGAGGATCGGGAGGTGAGGAAAGAGGGACCCTACCCGGGAAAGGATTGAAATCTAAAGGGTTTGGGTAAGGATACCCAAAAGGGGAGAGTAGAGTGGTCATGATTTGGTAAAAGTTGACGAAAAGCAGGTTGTGGGCCCTTTTTGGGAAAAATAGGGGGGTTCTTGGGTTTTCATGGAAATTCCACCCATTTGGGGAAGGAAATTTTTTTCCCAATGGGTTTCTTTTTCCCCCCCATGATTGGGGAAATTTATCCCTTATCCAAAGGATAGGAATATCTTTTTTCATTTTCAAATTTTAAATGCCTTTAATACTCAATTTGGGAAAAGTCAAAATTGGGGGTAACAGGGCTGCAGAGACTGTAATAAGGGGCCCTTGAAGTAAGGGGAAAAGGGCATTCCCAAATTTAGAAATTTCCCGGGTTGGGCAAGGCCTTTAAGGGGCCCGGGTTGCCCCTGTAACTCTAAAAATTTTCCCAATTGGCTCTCAGTTTGCCCCACCCCCTTCTTTACTTCATTCTCTTCCTAAAAGTGAAAGGATCCCTATCTGTGTTTCTATTTTCTTTATAGCCCTTCTTATCAAAGATCGGGCCCTTTATGATGTATCCCGGTGGCCCCAAAAGCCTTGCTGCGAAATGCTTTAAAAGGGGTTTTATTACCCTTTTTTTATACAACCCTTTTTATATTTTTTTAAATTTTTAAAGGGAAAATAATTTAATCCAAATCACATGATCTTCCCAAGACCGGGGCACTAACAGCAAGTGATCAGTTTCTAAAAAGGGCCCCAAAAGAACCCTAAGGGGAAAAAAAAAATCTCTTACCCTGGGACCCACTTCCCCTTCTTGCTATGCACTTCTGTTAAATAAAGAAGAGTTTTTTTAAATATTTTGGGGGGGAGTGCCTTTTTTAACTAATTTTTAAATAAATAGCTGATAATCCCTAGAGCCCAAACACTCAATAGCAAGTGATCACCCCCAAAAAAGCGCCGCACGGGAGGAATAGACCCAATACACTTTTACCCATTAAAAAATTGAGGACCAAGTGGGTGCCCCAATTAACTTTCTGGGGATTATAAGTGAAAAATTTTCCCTAAAGTACCCTTCATCCCCAAGCTATCCCTTTATTGCTCCCGGTTTTTTGGTAATAATTATTGCAACATTGGGAAAAATCCCTCCCTTTCTTTAAAAAAACACCCACCCTTGTGACGGGTTGGGGTTTCTGTCTTTGCAAACCCCAATTTTTTAAAACCCAATTGGTTTGTGCGGCAATCCCAAAAACACAGCCGGGTAAAACAGGTGGCGCTGTTTTAGAAAAAACCCCTTTTTTTTCCAAATTCCACTTATCTCAAATTAAACCTTTATTGTAGCGTTTTTGGTAAAGCCGCATTTCTTTTTGGGGGAAACATCCTACCCATTACTTTATGAAAATCATTTTTATGAAGGGGCGTGATCCAAAACAAAATCTTAACTTTTTTATTGGAGAAAAATTTTTTTTTTTTTATATAATTTTTAAAAAATTTTAATTTTTTTTATTTTTTTAAACGCAAAAAAATTAAAAATTTGGGGGGGGGGGGGGGGGGTAAAAAAAGATTTATAAAAATTAAAAAAAAAATAAAAAAAAAAATTTAATATTTTTGGAGGGGGGGGGGGGGGGGGGGTTTTAAAATGGGAAATTTTTTAGGTTTTTTTTTTTTTGGGGGGCTTATTTTTTTTTGGGGGGTTGGTGGGGGTTTTTTTTTTTAATAGGGTGGGGTTTTTATTTGGAGTTTTTTTGGGGGGGCCCAAAGGGCGTACGAATGGAGGGATTTAAAATTACCTTGGTTTTTTTTTTTTTCCTTGTTGTTTCCCCTCCCGGAAGCGGACCCGGGCATTTGCATTCCTTTAAATCCCCGGGCTAACATTTTTTCTTTCCAAAATTATAAATTATTAGACGGAGCCCGGGGAAGTTGTTTGAAATTTCCCCAGGCGGGAGGACTGATTATATTATTGGGGTAAAGGGTTTGCAGTGTTCAGATCTGCATCCCTCATGCGGATCCCCCTTTGCACGTAATAAAAAACATTTCTGCTCCGGTATTAGTAAAATTATTTTTGTGAAACCGTGCAGCGAAAAATAAAAGAAAAATACCCCTGGGTCCTCATGTTTATAAAAAAAAATTTTAAAGCCCCAAACTTTTTTTCCCCCTTTGGGTACTCCTTAAAGGGGAAAACCTTTATTTTGCCCCCACCCTCTTTTTTCCCTTTACCCCTTCACCATGTTAATAGATTTCTGGGCCACCCCCTTTTTGGTTTGAAAATCGATATAGTAAACTTTAGAAAATTTTTGTTATGATCCCTTATAATCTGGGCTTTCATTATTTCAAAACCCGAAAAAAAGGCTTCCTTTGGGGGCCTCCCCCCGCCTGCTTGTTATTTTTTTCACGCCCCTAGGGGCTTTGCTACAGGCAGGGGGACAGTGTTTTTCTAAAAAAAAGGGGGCGGTTTAAACCCTAAATTGAACAAATGGGTCATACCCCCGGTTTTCCCCCGTCAGTACACCCAAAATCGCCCCAATGCGCCCCGGGCACCCAAGGTCAGCAGTACCCCCTAATGGTTACGTCATATCGGTTTACAGCCCCTTACATGACGACATTTGTCCCTCCCCTGTAGCCCGCCCATACGGCGTGAAAAAAAACAAGCGGGGCGGCTGTTGATTAACTCTTTGGTCCAAATGTGGGGAAGGAAAAAATGCCGGGTGTTTGGAATAACAAGGGTCCCCTGAACCTGAACCGCGATTACCAACAGCGTTTGGGTATGGTCCCCAACACAGGGGTGAGTACGGGGTTCTTTTATTTTACCTGGGGGAAATGGTGGACTCAGAAGGAGTGTTTGGGAAGCTAAAACCCTTTTTAAATTTTCTCTTTTCCAAAAGGGCCAAACACGACAGGGAATTTACGGGGTGTACTTGGTTGGAAAGGGTCTTTGGGGTTCCCCACCAAAAAAGGTTTTGTACTTTTTAAAAACCTGAAATAGGATAAATTTTTTCCAAAGGGGGCATGGGAAAATCAATTATTGTTCCCAAATTTTCCCGGGAGTGCCCTGAGATTTTCCCTTTAAAAAAGACTCCCCTTCGGGAAATAGCAAAATTGTGGAAAGAGGTAGGGGCCCATTTAAAGAAAAAAAAAAAAGCATATTTAGGGGGGGTGGAAAAAAAGGGCGCGCCCTTTCAAAATTAGGGGTACATTCCCAAAAAAAGGAGTGAGCCTTTTTTCAGCTAATCCAATAATCAGGGACCGATACCGCAGGGGCCTCCCTTTGGGGGAGTGGGAAATCTAAGGTCCTAAAAATTTTGAGTGGGGAAATTTAAAATTGGAAAAATTTTTCCCTGCAGGTGGGGCTAAACTCCCCCTAAAAAAAAATTAAAAAGGGCAGGGAAATAACGGGGATTTTCCCCCAGTTTTTCGGGTTTACCAGTGCCAAAAAGGGGCCTTTTAGAAATTTAAAAGGGAAAGATCTGTATTGTTAGGGGCCCTGTTGAAGATTTGCATTGGGGCCCATGAGAATTGGGATAACTGGGGGGGGGTCGGGCCTTTGGAGAGAAAGGCTAAACCCATAGCAAACTTTGTGCTTTGTAAAGAAAAGTCTAGTTAAAACTCTGGAGCTTTGGATGATGTCAACCTCTCCATGCGGGGGCTTGTTGGGAAAAATATAGAGTTTATGTTTTGAAAATGGTACCTGTTTTTTGCGGGCATCTTATGCTGATTTTCAGCCACCCCCTTTATTCTGGTTCTGGGACGGAAGGTTGCTCGGGGTGTTCACCTTTTCAGTATTGTTTTTGCACTTTATGGGGGCACCCCTCTCCCGGGAATTTTCCGGGTTTTTACTTTTTGTGTGGTGGTGCTGTTGGCCTTCTTTCCCTGTGTCTGTTTTTTTAATCATTGTTTATTAACCCGGACTGTTTTTTTGACTCCCCAAATCTCCCTTGTTCCTTTACTTTTTATGAAAAGGGTGTTTTGACACACCCTCGCCCTCCCTTTTTTTGGGACACGATTTTCTGGTGTTTAAGCCCCTCACACCATTCCTAACCACATGCCCAGAAATCCTTTTAAATTCACTATGTTTCTTCCGGGGGAAACCCTTACCCCAATCATTACCTGCCCAGGCTCAGTTGACCCCCTTTTTTCTATGTGCCTTTCCCCTGGAACCCCAAAACCCAGACTGCTACTAAATTACGCCGAAAACCCAGGGGAAACCATTTAAAAGTCCTCCTTGACGGGGATTTTTGGGCTTATCTAAATTACTCTTTTACTAAAAATACCCAAAAGGGGGAAACTAGTGTATAGAAGGAAATGCAGGATTCAAAAAAACCCCAGAGTTGAAGATTCCCCCTTTACCTTCCCCAAAAAAGTTTTCCTACTCCCCTTTTAAAAAACATAGGGGACATAAAAGAATTTTTAAAAGACCGGGGCCCCTTTAATAAATTTTTGGCCCCTGGGGGTTTTCCTGTTGTGTCTGCTCCCCCCCTGGGGAAAGCGAGGGTTTAGCCTTGTATGACCTGCAGCCATAAGAAAAAGGGCCATCAGGTTTTATTTGAATCCTGTTTTGGGCCTTTATGGGAGCCCCGATAGGCCCCTTTTTAGCCCCATATTTTCTGTTTTAACCCCCCTGGGTTTGTCGGGGTTAATTATACTTTATTACCGGATGTTTGTTAAACCCAAGGGAAAAAAAAAAAACTTTTCCGTTTTTTGTTAGAGCTCTATTTGTAAATTTATCTGCCTTTCCCTTTAAAACCTTCCCAAATTTACTTTGAAAATTTAAGCATTTCCCGGCACCAGTTTTCCCCCAATTGTTTGCACCAAAGCGACGCAACTTTATACACAAAACCCCTTTTCCCTTTTTAAAACCCCCATTTTCAGACAAATTTTAATTAAATTTTAAATTTTAAGTATTTGATGTAACGGAATGAAAATGGTCCAAAGAGCCCCCTTTTTTTTTCCCCTTTGATATCAAATTCCGAAAAAAAATTATTTCAATTTTTTAATTGAAACTCCCGCTCCAATTCAATATTTCCCGGAAAAATCGGGGGTTGAAGGGCCCGCGGACGCCGGAAATTCGGAAAACCCGCCCGATACTTGATAGGGGGAGTGTTCAAAAATCACATAAAAAAAAAAAATAAATAAAAAAAACCCCCCTATATGGGGTATCGTTTGTTTTTTGGGGTTTTTTAAGGCAAACCGCGCGAGTTTTCAATAATTGCCAAAAAAATCTATTTGTGAGCGGGAAGGGAAGTAAACAGCGCGCAAAAAAAAAAAATCAATCTTTTTTGCAGGGGCAGATAAACTAAGACAAAATAAGAATGAAAGAGCCCAGAGACGGAGAAGGGGGAGAGGAAGAAAGAATTGGAAAGATGAAAACACCGCCCCTATTGTGGATAGCTCGCGAAAACCGTGTAAAGATAGTATTATGAAAATTTGGGCACCCAGCCGAGAGCTGCTCTGGTGATTATGGGGGAAATGTAAAACAATGCCGAGGTCCCCAGGCACAAAGCTTTGCCCTTTTTAATTTTCCCCTTCCCCCCAAACTACCCTTGGGGGGGGGTTTTCTTCCTGACCCGGGCCCCTTCAAAAAAAGGTTTCCTACAAAAATTTGGGTTTTGCTAAAAAAAAAAAAAAGTGGGTTGACTTTCCGGGCACTTTTATAAAAAGTTCTGCCATATCTCGGGGGGAAACACAAAAATCCTTAGAAATAATCTTCGGGATCACCAGGCCCCAGGGAAATGAGCCGAGGAGGAAAAAACAGAAAAAATATTTAACGCCCCTGGTTTTTTTAATGAAAGTTACCAAAAAACATGATAATTATTTTGAATTTTGTAAAAAAAAAAAAAAAATAACACCCCTGATTTTTTACTAGAACTACAAATACATAGGAAAATTCCCCCAAAATGTTGATAAATTATTTTTAACCCCTGGTTTTTAAAGGAAATGGAAACCGGTGAAAGGGTTTGAAATTTTAATCATCCTTTAGTTATGAAAATTTTGCACAAGTTTTCTTTTTCTTTCATTCTTTTCCAAAAAGATGATATCCCAGCCGGTAGCCTGATTAAATTTCACTTTTTTTCTCTTGCGGATTTTCCCCTCCAGTAATCCCAGGCGGGGTGTGAGAAGCTTTGTTTCATTGTTTTTCATGTATCAGCACAGTTTATCCTGCACTTTTTTTCCTCTCCGTGTAAATTCCCCTCCTCATCAGTAGCCTTTTTTTCTTGCTTTTCTTTTTAAACATTAGATCCCTTCCCCTCCCCCCCCCCCTTTTTTTTACAATTTAAAAACCAACTCTCTACCCCTTCTGCTATGCCCTAACAGTAAAATTTCCCCCCTTTTAACGTAAAAACTAAAAGTGTTGGGCAATCAAATTAAAAATTTTTCAAAATTGTACGCGGGCAAAAAGGGGTTTTTTCCACAAAATTTTCATGCTAAAAATTTTTAAAGGCTGGGTTGCTTAAAGGGTTGTCGACTATATTGTGGGTTTATCCTTAGGAAAAATCAATAATGTTCATCTGGGGGTATGACCCCATACCCTCCCAAACCCAAAAATTTGGTTTCTGTTGGGTCAACAGGGGTAAAAAACTACACTGCTTGTCTACTTTTTTTGGGGGCCAGGGCCCAGGTACTATTCATCCCCCCTCCTATTTTTTTAACTGGGGGGGGAAGGTTTGAAAATCCCCGGGTTTGGGGGCCACAATATATAGAAAAAAGAAAAAAGGGAAGGGTGTAGGGACTTCCCCCCGGACCTTAATTCCAACCCCCTTTTTTCCCCCCGCGGGGGCCGGGGCCAAAACCAAAAAAAAAAAAAGGGGGGGGCGGGGGTTTTTTGGAACGGGCCGGGGCCAAGGGGGGGCCCGAGTTTGGCCCCACGCCCCCTTTTTTTGGGGTTTTTCGGGAAACATTAAAAGGAAAACCAAAGGAAACCCCTAAAATTTTTCCCAAATTTCTGTTTTTTTTTTTGTTTTTTTAAAAATTGGGTTTGGGCCCTTTTAAAAAGATGAAAAGTGCTTGAAACCCATTGTTATTTCCCTGCAAAAACTGGGGGCTATCTCCAAGTAATCCCAGATGTAGTCATCATGGATTTTCACATAAAGGGGCTTCAAGGAAAGGGACATTGCGGGCTGGTAAAAAGCCCCTAAACGGGGGCATAATACAAGTGCGGGGGTTGTAATTCCAGTCAAGGTTTGGAGCGGGGGCCCCCCAAAACGTTTTTTGGGGCTATAAAAAAAAAACCAAATTGAAAATTAAAGATTTGAAAAAATTGGAGCTTTCGCTTTGGGGGCCCATAAGCTTCAATTTACGCGATGCCCCTAAACCCAACTGTTTTTTGGGAATCAAACTTTTTAATTTAAAAAGGGGACAGGGGTTCAATTATTTAAGAAGAATGCTTACAGCACCAAATAAAGCCCCGCAATTGCCAGAACCATCCCCCTAGAGAAGATTCACCGCAAAATTTGGTTAAAAACCCGGGGGCAGAGCTTGTTTCAGGAATGGAAAGCAGGTATGAATTGAAAAACCCCAAAATGGGCAAATTTATCCCGGCCGTTAATGGGGGGCCCATAATTTTGGGGGGGGGTTTGATGCTAGGAGTAATACATTTGGAAAGAATGTTTAAAACCAAAGACTCTATGGTCCCTCCCCCAACCAATTTTTTCCCCCTCTGTGCCCGAGATTAGGGTTTTAGACAAACCCCAAGGCCCCTTTTGCAGAGAAATTAAAGACAAGTTTCGAAGGGCCCCTGCCAAACCCGGAGCATTTGGGGGAAAGGAGGGGGGTAAACTTTTTATTTTTGCTTTTTTTTTTTAATCAGGTTTACGTTTTGGCCATAACTTTATTGGTTTAACTAGGGGGTGTGAAATTATACCATAAAGGGGATTAGGGGGTGAAATTTTCCCAAATATGAAAGCTATGGTTGTGCATTAATAATATAATTACTATGGGGTGAACCTTATACTAAAGAAAACTTTGGGGGGGGAAATTGAACTATTTGGGCCTTTTAATGCTATGGGGGGATGTTTGACAGTAATTATACTGGATGAAAGAATTCTGTAAGGGCTTCATATTGTTCAGGGGCTGGGGGGGACCCCCTTTATTTTGGGTTTGGGGGGAGGGGGGGGGGCCACTACATGTTTTGTAGGCCCATTATACTTCACGGGGGGGGGCGGGTTTTTGGGGGTAAAAAATTGGGGATTTTTCTGTGTTGAGGTCCCCTTTTAAATGCCCAGGAAGTAGGGGTTTGGGGTTTATTTGGGTAAATCATACTGTGGGGGGAGGGTACTGTGGGGGAAAAATTTATTGTGGGGGGGTTACAGTGTTTGGGGGGGGCATTTTTATTGGCATCATACCTTTTTTGGGGGCAAAAAAAAGAGAAAACCAGGGGCTTTAAAAGGAAAGGAAAAAAACCTTTTAATGAGCTAAAAGTTTGGGGGTTATTTGCCCAAACCAAACATTTTAAATTTTTAGTTTTTTTTTTTTTGGGGGGGGGGGGAAGGGCCCCATTAGAAAAACCTTTTTGCTATGGCCCCCAAGAAATTTTAAGTATGCCCCGCTGGCAGGTGCTAGTTTCTTTTTCATGCAAAGTGAACCCAAAAACTTTTTTGGGTGTGGGTTTTGGGGGCAAGAAAGGCAGCAAAAATTTTACTTTGTCCAAAAAAAAACCTGGACAACGGACCTTGTGTGGATGTATAGGGGATTTTTTACTGCAGGAAGTCTTTTCTTTTGAATTTAAGCTGCCTTCAAATGTTTTAGGGCATCAGGGGAAAAATAATTTTCAAAAAAGAAAAATGAGGGAAACCCCAAATGGTCCCGTGTGTTTTTAAAGTAAAGGATTTCAGAGACATCAATGTTTGGGGGTTTCATCCAATTTAGGGGGTTTACTCCCGAATATCTATGGGAACATGATCATGGGAAAGAAAAAAAGGATCTAACCATCCCCCACGATCAAACCCCTCTCAAAATCAAAAGGGTCAAGTGGTGATGAGAAAGGGTTTTTCCCCTGAAGGAGGCCATCTCACAAACCAAAATATCAATAAATTTTCTCAGGGAGCAAAAAAATTTAAATTTTTTCATCCAAAATCTCAAAACTCATGAGGGAAACTGTAGGGGCAACCAAAAAATGGGGCCCAAAAAAAATCCCGGGAAAGGGTAATCCTCGGGGTGTGGAACAAGAATGGTCCTGGGGAAAACTTCAAAAGGAGTTCCCCCGGATAAAAGGAGGGGGAAAATAATTCCAGGGCAATGAGGGCGTATCCGGTTCGGGGTAAAAGGCGGGCCCCCCTGGGGAGGTGAGGGCCGGGACCCCCCCCTTTTGGGGTGTTCCCGACGTGGAAGGGGGGGTATCCAAAATGGGGGGTTTTAACAGGAATTTAAAATTCCTGGAAAACGTTAGAAAAGGTTTTTGGGCATGGAAAAATTCCTTTATTTTAAAATTTGGCCCGAAATGGGGGAGGAAGTATCCCAGGGCTCCCGGGAGGAGCGGAAAAATTTGGTTAAAAAAACGGGGATTTAATGGGGGTTTATAACCCCCGGTTTTCCCTAGTAAAAGGTTTAGGTAAATGGTGGGTTCTCCGGTAAAGGGTGGGTAACCAGGGGAACCCAAGGGGAAAAATACCCCCGGACTTTGAGGGAAACGATACCAGGGGTTTTTGGGGGGAAAGTGTAACCAAAAATATGGGGAGAAGGAATTAATCCAGGTTAAATTTCCCAGGGGAAATGTTAATTAATGGGGCGTGTTAAACCAGGAAAATGGGAGAAAAATAAAAACCCGGAAAATTTTGGTTAAAAAGATGATATCCAAAGGGGAAATTTTGGTGCCAAGAAAATTTTCCCGGTTCAAGGTGGAAGATATATCAGGTATCATGGTGAGAAAGATGATATCCCGGTATAATTGAGAAGAGGGTATCCAGGGATCATGGTGAGAAAATGGTATCCGGTATCATGGGGAGGGAAAAATGATATCAGGTTCCCTGGTGGGAAGATGATACCAAATATCATGGTGAGAAGATGATATCCAAAGGGAATTAAAGGTGAGAAGGATATCCAGGTATCATGGTGAAAAATGATATCCCGGTTTCATGGGAGAAGATGATATCAGGTATCTGGTGAGGGAAATGATATCCAGGTATCATGGGGGAGAAGGAAGGGTATCCCGGAATTTTGGGGAGAAGAGGGTATCCAGGTTTTCATGGTGAGAAGTTTATATCCCGGTATAAGGGGAGAAAGGAAAATCCAGGTCCTTTGGTTTTAGAAAAATGTATCCAGGGATTAAAGGTGAGAAGATGATATCCAGGTTAAGGGGGAAAGAGATATCCCAGGTACATTTGGGGAGGAAAAGAAACCAGGTTTCATGGTGAGAAGTTTTTTTTCCAGGTATCAAGGGGGAAGAGATATCCGGTTTTTAAGGGGAGAAGATATATTCCCGGTTTTTTTGGGAGAAGTTAAAATCCAGGAATTTATGGGGAGAAATGATAATTTCCGGAAAAGGTGAAAAAATGATTCCCGGTAAATGGGGAGAAGGGATATCCAGGTACATGGTGAGAAGAAGGGTATCCCCGGTATAAGGGGGGGAAGGGAAATCCAGGTATCATGGGGAGAAATGATATCCAAGGGATCAAGGGGGAGGAAGGGTGGGTATCCCCTATTCCCTGGTTTAGAAAAGATATCCAGGTATCAGGTGAGGGAAAATGAAACAAGGGATAGGGGGAAAGATGATATTTCCAGGTATCATGGGGGAGAATAAGATATCCAGGTATCATGGTGAGAAAAGGGTATCCCGGGAAAAAGGGGGGGAGAAAAGGGTATCCAAATTTCAGGGTTTGGAAAATGATATCCCGGTATCATTGGGGAGGAAAATGATAACCCGGGTTTTAGGGGGAGAAAAGGTTTTCCCGGGTTAAAGGGGGTTAAAAAAGATGATATCCAGGTATCATGTGAGAAATGATATTTTAGGTAACTGGTGAGAAAAGGATAAACTGGTATTGGGTGAAAAGATATCCCGGTTAAAAAGAAGATGAATCCAGGTATCAGGTTTAGAAATGATATCCAGGTAACATGGTGGGAAGAGGTTTTCCGGGGGATTGGGGTGAAAGAGATATCCCGGTTAAAAATGAGAATAAAATAACCAGGTATCAGGGTTGGGGAAAATGTTATCCCGGTTTTTAAGGGGGGAAAAAGAGGGTACCCGGTTTCAGGGGGGAAGAAAATATCCAAGGGATAAGGGGGGAAAATGATATCCAGGTAAACAAGGTGGGAAGATGATATCCAGGTTTAAAAAGGGAGAAGAAAAAAAATCCGGTAAAATGGTGAAAGGAATATCCAGTTTCAGGGTGAGAGAAAGGATCCAGGTATAATGGTTTAGAAGATGATATAAAGGTTTTCATGGGGAGAAGGTGTATTCCCGGTATTAAAGGGAAGGGTGAATCCAAGGGATAATGGGGAGGGAAAATGATAACAGGTATCAGGTGGGGAAGAGGTTAAACCAGGTATAAGGGGGGAGAAAATGATAACCGGTATAATGGTTTTAGAAAAATGATTCTAGGTTTCAAGGGGGAGAAGAAAGATTTTCCCGGGATTAAAGGGGGGGGAAAAGGGTATCCAGGTTTTAAGGGGGGAAAAGGATATCCAGGTATAAGGTGAGAAATGATATCCGGGTTTTAATTGGGGAGAAGATGTTTTCCAGGTTTAATGGTGAGGGAAAATTTATATCCGGTATAAAGGTGAAAGATGATATCCCAAGGGATCAGGGTTTAGAAGAGGGTATCCAGGTATCTGGTGGGGAAGAAAAATATCCAGGTTTAAGGGGGAGAAAAATGATATCCAGGATAATGGTGGGGGAAGGGTGATATCCAGGTATTTTTGGTGAGAAATGATATCCCGGGTTTTAGGGGGAGAAGAGGGTATCCCGGTAAATTTTTGAGAAGATTTTTTTTCCCGGAATTGGTTTAGGGGAAATGATATTCCCGGTATAAGGTGGAAAAAGATGATATCCAGGTATCAAGGGGGAGAAGATAAAATCCAGGGATTTAAGGTGAGAAATGAAACCAGGGATCATGGTTGGAAAAGGGGTTCCAGGGAACATGGGGGAGAAATGATATCCAAATTTTTCATGGTGAGAAAGATATCCAGGTATAAAGGTGAGAAAAAGGGTTCCAGGTATAAGGGGGAGAAAAATGATATCCAGGGGATTTATGGTGAGAAAATGGTTTTCCAGGGTTTTTTGGTGAGGGTTTGGGGGGGTTGGGGGTTTTGGGGAAATTAATCCGGTATTAAAGGGTGAGAAGAAGATTTTCCAGGTTCATGGGAGAAAAGATATCCCGGTAAACAGGGGGAAAGAGTTTTCCAGGAACAGGGGGAGAAAATGATATCCAGGTATAAAGGTGAGAATTTTAATCCCAGGTTTCATGGTGAAAGAGGGTATTTCCCGGTATCATGGTTTAAAGATGATTTTCCCGGTTTCTGGGAAAAATTTATATCCGGAACAGGGGAGAAGAGGGTAAACCAGGGATTAAGGGGGAGAAGATGATATTTTTTGGTATCATGGTGAAAGGATATCCGGATTAAGGGTGAGAAGTGATATCCAGGTAATTGGTGAAAATGATATCCAGGTATAAGGGGGAGAAAGGTTTTCCAGGTATCAGGGGGAAAGATGATATCCAAGGGATTTAGGGGAGAAGAGATATCCAGGTATCATGGTGGGAAATAAAAATCCAGGATAAGGGGGAGAAGAGGGTAACCAAAAAATAAGGGGGGGAGAAGATGATATCCCTTTTCTGGTGAGAAGAGGATAATCCCGGTTTTAAGGGTGAGAAAATGATATCCAAAGGTTAAAAATGGGGAGAAATGTTTTCCAGGGATCTGGTGAGGGAAAATATATCAAGGGATCATGGTAGAAGATGATATCCCCGGAAACATGGTGAGAAAGGTTTTCCAGGGTTTTTTAAAATGAGAAGATAAAATCCAGTATCAGGTGAGGGAAAAATATCCAAGGGAAAGGGTTTAGAAGATGATATCCAGGGGGTTAAAGGTGAAAGATGATATCCAGGTATCCCGGGGGAAAATAAAACCAGGAAACATGGGGAAAATGATAACCAGGTACATGGTGAAAGATGGGTAACCCAGGTATCCCAAAAAGAGAAGAGGGAAAACCAGGAAACATGGTGAGAAAATGAATTTCCCGGTAAAAAGGGGGAGAAGATGATATCCAGTATTAGGGGGGGGAAATTATATCCCGGGGATCATGGTGAGAAGAGGATATCCCGGGATAAAGGGGGGGAAGATGATATCCAGGTATAAGGTGAAAAAGAGGGTATCCAGGGATCAGGGGGAGAAGAGGTTTCCAGGGGATCAAGGGGGAGAAAATGTATCCAGGTACAGGGGGGAAAAGATGATATCCAGGTATTAGTGAAAAAAATAATATCCAAAGGGATCATGGTGAGAAGGGATATCCAGGTATTAAGGGGGAGAAAGATATCCAAGGGATAAGGTGGAGAATTGGTTTCCAAGGGGATAGGGGGAGAAGAAAAATATCCCGGTATCATGGTTTAGAAGAGGGAAACCAGGGATCATGGTGAGAAATGTTTTCCCGGTTTTAAAGGTGAGAAATGATATCCAGGTATAAGGGGGAGAAGAAGATATCTAGGTATCTGTTGGGGAAAATGATATCCAAATTTCAGGGTTTAGAAGAGGGTATCCAGGTAATTTAGGGTTTTTTGAAGAGGGTAACAGGTATCCCGGTGAGAAGAGATATCCAGGGGAACAAAGGGGAAAGAGGTATCCCGGGATAAAAGGGGAGAAAAATAAAATCCAGGTATCAAAGGTGAGAAGATGATTTTCTAGGTACCCGGTAAAAAGAATATCCGGGGATTTGGTGAGAGAGAAAATCCAGGTTTTAAAAGGGGAGAAGATTATTCCAGGAAAAGGTTTAGAAATGATATCCAGGGGCATTTTGAGAAGATTTAAAATTTTAGGTATCATGGTGAGAAAAAGATAACCAAATATATGGTTGAGAAGATTATTCCAGGTTTCAGGGGGAGAAGAAGGTATCCCCGGGATAAGGGAGGGGGAAAATTTTTTCAAGGTATCATGGTAGGAAATGATATCCAGGTTCATGGTTTAGAAGTGATATCCAGGTAAACATGGTGAGAAGGGATTTTCCAGGTATCAGGGGGAGAAGATGATATCCAGGTTCAATGGTGAGAAGAGGTATCCCGGTTCCCGGGGGAGAAGGGTTTTCCCGGTATCATGGTGAGAAGATGAATAAACCCGGTAAATGAACCCCAAGGTGGAGAAAATGAATCCAAGGGGGCAGGGGGAGAAGTTTATATCCGGTATAAAGGTGAAAGAGGGTATCCAGGATCATGGTGAAAGAGGGTATCCCGGTATCATGGTGAAATGATATTCCCGGTTTTTATGGGGAGAAAATGATATCCAGGGTTTATGGGAGAAATGATATCCCGTTATTAGGGGGAGAAAAGGGTCTCCAGATATTAGTGAGAAAGGGTAAACCCGGTATCAGGAAGAAGAGGGTATCAGTAAACCGGGTTTTAGAAAAATGAATCCCGGTACAGGTGAGAAGAAAGATATCCAGGGATCAGGTGAGAAGAATATTTCCAGGTTTTAAGGGGGGAAGATGATATTTAAAGGTTTTCATGGTGGGAAAAAGATTTTTCTAGGGGATTTATGGTGAAAGATAAATTTCCCGGTATAAAAATGAGAAGAGGATATTCCCCGGGGATAAGGGTTTTAGAAGAGGAATCCAGGTATCATGGTGAGAAGATGATATTCCCGGGATCCCTGGTGAGAAGATTTATAATTCCCGGGTTTTCATTGGGGAGAAGATAATTCCCGGGATCAGGTGAGAAAAGGGGAAACCAGGTATAAGGGTGAGAAGATTTATATCCAGGTAAATGGTGAGAAATTTAAATCCAGGTATCCTGGGGAGAAGAGGGTATCCAGGGAAACAAAGGGGAGAAAATGATATCCGGTACCCTGGTGAGGAAATGATATCCGGTATATGGGGGAAGAAGGGGTAACCCAGGGGATAGGTGAGAAAATGATATCCCAGGGATCATGGTGAGAAATGATATCCAGGGATAAAGGTGAGAAGATGAAATCCAGGGGATAAGGGGGAGAAAATGGGTTTTTAGGTATCAATGGGGAGAAGGGGGATATCCAAAATATCAGGGGGAAAAAATAAAATCCAGGGATCATGGGGAGAAAAAGTTTTCCCAGGGGACCCGGGTGAGAAAAGGGGAAACCCGGGTTTTTGTGGGGAGGAAAGATATCCAAGGGGTTAAAGGGGAGAAGAGAAAATCCAGGTAAACATGGTGGAAAGATGAAAATCCCCGGTATCATGGTGAGAAATGATATTCCAGGTACATTTGGGGAGGGAAAAAGGGTATCCGGTAAAGGGGGGGGAAGATGATATCCAGGTTTCCGGGGGAAAAAGAAAGGATATAGTATAAGGGGTGAGAAGTTTTTATAGGTAACATGGTGAGAAATGTTTTCCCGGGTATAAGAGAAGATGATATCCAAAGGGTTTAGGGTGAAGGGGAAAATGATAAACCAAAGGGATCCCCGGGGGAAGAGGAAACCAAAGGTTTTCATTTTGAGAAATAAAATCCCCGGGGATCAGGGGGAGAAGAGGGTAACCCGGGATAAGGGTGGAAGGGAAGATATCCAGGTATAAAGTGAGAAGGAAAGGGTATCCAGGTTAAGGGGGAGAAGGGAAAATATCCAGGTATAAAGTGAGAAGGGGGATATCCCCCCCCGGTATCAGGTAGGAAAATGATATCCAGGTATCCCGGTGAGAAGATGATATCCAGGAAAAAAAGGTGAAAGAGGTATCCAGGGGAAAAAATGAAAAGAGATAAACAAAGGGTTCCCTTGGGGAAAAAGATTTTTCCAAGGGATAAAGGTTTTGGGAAAAATGATTCCAGGTATCATGGGAGAAAATTTATATCCAAGGGATCAGGGGGGAGAAAGGGGGAAAATCCAGGGATCGGGGTAGAATATTAAAAATCCAGGTTTTTATTGGGGAGAAGATGAATCTAGTTTTTAGGTGGAAATAGGGTACCAAAGGGTTTAAAGGGGGGAGAAGAAATCCAGGTAAAACAAGGGGGGAGAAAATGTTTTCAGGGGTAATGGTAGGAAATGATATCCAGGTATCAAGGTAAAAAAGAGGGTATTCCCGGGTTTTAAGGTGAGAAGATGAAAAATTTGGTTTTAAGGTGAGGGAAGAGGGGTATTTAGGTATCAAGGGGGGGGAAGATGTTTCCCGGTATCATGGTAGAAGATGATTTTCCAGGGGATCAGGTGGAAAATGATATTGGTTTAAATTTTAGGGGAAAAATTTTAAAACCCCAATCCAGGTTTAAGGGGAGAAGTTTATATCCAGGTATCAGGGGGAAAGATGATATCCAGGTTTCCCCTGTGAAAAAAGATTTTTTTTCCAAGGATCAAGGTGAGGGAAAAAGATATCCCGGTATTATGGTGAGAAAAAATTCCAGGGATCAGGTGAGAAGAATATCCGGTATAATGGTTTAGGGGAAATGGGTATCCGGGGTTATTATGGAGAAAGAGATATCAGGTTTAGGTGAAAAATGATATCCAGGGATCATGGTTTAGAAAAAGGGTACCAGGGGATTTTAGGGGGAGAAAATGAATTTAAAGGGATCAGGTGAGAAGTTTATAAAAGGTATTCAGGTTAGAAGATGATATCCAGGTACCGGGGGAGAAGTGATATCCAGGTATAAGGGGTGGAAGGGGATTGATATCCAGGTATCATGGTGAGAAATGAAAATTTAAAGGGATCGGTGGGAAGGGTGAATAACCAGGGATATGGTGAGAAGAAGGGTATCCAGGAACAGGGGGAGAAGAGTTATCCAGGGGGGTATGGTGAGAAGGAATATCCCGGGGAATTTTGGGGGGAAGATGATATCCCGGTATCATGGTAAAATGATATCCCGGTATCAGGGTGAGAAGAGGGTATCCAGGTATTTATGGTGAAAATGATATCCAGGGAATAAGGGGGAGAGAGGGGGATCCCGGTATCAGGGGGGGAAAATGATATCCCGGTATTTGGTTGGGGAAAAAGGGTAACAGGTATCCGGGGGAGGGGAGGAAAATCCAGGTTTTCAGGGGAAAATTTTTATCCAGGGATAAAGGGGAGAAGAGATATCTAGGTTTATGGTTTAAAATTTGATAACCGGGATTGGGGGAGAAGAGGAAAATTAAAGGGATCAGGGTGAGAAGATATAAACCCGGTATCAGGTAAAAAGATGATATTAAGGGATAGGGGTAGAAGGTATCCGGTATCAAAGGGGGGGGAAGATGAAATCCAGGGATTAAGGGGGAAAAGATGATATCCAGGTATCGGGGGAGAAGATGGGTATCAGGTATCATAGGTGAGAAAATGATCCAAGGGACCTGGTGAGAAGATGATAACCAGGTATCCCTGGGGGAAAGATTTTATCCAGGTATTTAGGGTGAGAAAGGGTATCCAGGTATCAGGGGGAGGGAAGGGGTATTCCAGGGTATCCCTGGTGGGAAAAATTATATCCAGGGACAGGTGAGAAAAATATCAGGGAAACAAGGGGGAGAAAATGGTTCCAGTAAAGGTAGGGGAAAATGTATCCCCGGGATTTAGGGGGAGGAAAAATGATATCCGGTATAAAGGGGGAAAGATGATATCC
Source organism: Allobates femoralis (assembly GCA_033576535.1). Classification (NCBI taxonomy): domain Eukaryota; kingdom Metazoa; phylum Chordata; class Amphibia; order Anura; family Aromobatidae; genus Allobates; species Allobates femoralis. The sequence goes on along the minus strand of JARQOC010000012.1, from coordinate 43,189,875 downwards.
AGGTTCATGGGGAGGAAAAAAGGGTAATATTTTTCATGTGAGATGTATAACCAAGGGACCCGGTGAGAAATGATATCCCGGTATAAGGGAAAAAGAGATATCCAGGTTCATGGTGAAAATGATATTTCCCGGTAAACATGGGGGGGGAAAAAAGATTTCCAGGTATCAAAGGTGAGAAGAAGTTTTCCAGGGATATGGTGAGAAAATTTATATCCAAGGTTTTCAGGGTGAAAGATATATCCAGGTTTTTATGAAAGAATTTTATACCAGGTTTTCATGGTGAAAGAGGGTATCCAGGTTTTCAGGGGGGGAGAAAGGGTATCCCAAATTTTCAGAAGAAGATGAAAATCCCGGGATCAGGTGAGAGGATATACCAGGTATAGGGGGAAAAAGAGGGTATTCCCGGTAACTGGTGGAAGATTAAAATCCGGGGATATGGGGGGAGAAAGAATATCCAAAGGGATCCCTGGTTTAAAAAAGATTCCCGGGATCAGGGGGAGAAATGATAATTAAGGGATCAAAAGTGTAAAAAAAAAAAAAAGGGGGGAAAAAAAATATCCCCGGTATTTATTAAAATAATAAATGGTAAAAATAAAGCAATTTTTTATACAGGGGAAAATGATTCCCAGGGTTTTAAAAATTTTAAGGGGTTTAGGTAAAAAAATACATTAAAAATTAATAACAATAGGGGAGAAAAATTTGGGGGAAAATAATTTTGGATCAAAAAATGGATAGGAAACAGGGGTGAAAAAAAATCCCAAAAAATGCGGGGAAAGAAGGGGACCCTGTTTAAAAGATTAAATCCAAGGTATAGTGGTTTAAAAATGGAACCCGGGGTAGAAATGATTCCAGGATCCTTGAAGGAAGGGGAAAAGGGTAAGTTAAATGAAAATTTCCTAGGGAATCTGGGGGAAAAAACCCTTTAAACGGTTTGGGGAGTTGGTTTTGGGGAGAAAGAGTTAAGGTCCCGGGGGAAGGGAAAATTCCCCGGGACAGGGGAAAGGAATTCCTATTAAAGGGAGGATGATATTTCCCCTTCTTAAAAAGAAGCGTTTTTAGGGGAAATGTTTTGAACATTAAAAATGGGTATCCTGGGTTTTATTTGGGAAAGGAAAAATTTCCCGGGGTTTGGGGTTTGGAAAATCCGGATTCCGGGGGTTAGGGAGTTCCGGGTTAGGTTTAAAATGTTTCCGGTATTTTGAGGAAACGTTTTGGAGGGGGGAAAATTGGGTAACCCGAATAGGGGGGAGAGGTAAGGGGGGTTCCTGTGAAGGGGTTTTTTTTAAAAAACAATTTGGGAAAATTTTTTATCCGGGGATCCGGGGGAAAAGGACCAGGTTTAAAGAGGAAGAGCCCGGGGGCATCTAAGTCGAATTCCGATTGGAAAATGGGGGGGTCCTGGTTTTTGGGAAAAATTTTAAAGGATAATGGGAGGAGAAAGGTTTTGGTGAGGGAGGCCCCTTAATAAAAAGTTGAATAGGTTTAAGGGGAAGGGATTTAGGGCCCCGGGGGGGGTTTTTGTTGTTTTTCCCGGGTGAGAAAGAAAGGGGCGGGGTTTTTAGATATTCTGGATCAGGTTTTAAGGGAACCCGGACGGGGAGAAAAGATTGGTTTTGGGGGGAAAAAGGAAGGAAAGAGAGATATCCGGGGTTTAAAAAAACCCCCGACAGGGGGGGTGTTCAGGGTTTCTGGTGGGATACTTTTAAGGGAGAAAATGTTTCCGGATTTAAAGGGGGTTATGGAAAAGGGGGGGGCAGAAGAATTCCCGGGTTTTGGGGGAGAAAAGGTTTTAGGTTTTTCAAATAGAAAATGGAACAGGATATTGGGGGGAAAATGGTAACAGGGCCCTTTGGGGGTTTTTTTACCGGCAGGGGAAAAGGTAAGGTTAAAGGGGGAAGGGTATAGGGGTTTTTTTTATAAAAGGATAAAGGGTACTTGGGGAAAAAACCAAATCGGTGATTGGGGGTAATCCCGGGCCTGGGGAGAAAGGAACCCCCGGGAAAAAGGGGAAAGAGGGCCCCCCTTTTGGGGGAAGAGGGAAAGGAAGGGAGAAAAAATGGGGTCAGGTGAAAGAGGAACCCGGAAAGGTAGGAAGGGAACCAGGAAGGGAGAGTGATTTTTTCCGGGAAAACAGGATAGAGAGTAAGGACTGGGGAGAAAATGTTCCAAAAAGGTGAGAAAAGAAACCAAAGGGAAATTAAAAAGGAGATATCCCCTTATTTTGGGGGGTAGAAGGTTTAATTTTTCATTTGAGAAGGGATTTTTCCCTTTGGAGTGAAAGGGGGGGGGAAAAAAGGAATGGGGGAAAAGATCCAGGAAGGATGAGGGAGAAAGGTTTTAAAAAGGGGAGGAAAAATAACCCCAAAGGGTAAAAAAGGGAAAAGGATTTTAAGGGGAAAATTGGGGAACCCGGTTTATGGGGGTTAAAATTTTCCCGGTTTGGGGGAGAAAATGGTTTTTGGTTTAAAATTGGGAGAAATTATCCAGGTTTAAGGGGAGAGTGGTTCACGGAAAGGGGTTTGGGGCCCGGTTTAGGGAAGGGGTTTTAGGGATCATGGGGGTGGGAAACAGAAAGGGGAGAAGAGATTTTCCGTTCTTGGGAAAAAGGGGGGGGTGAACCAGGAAGGGGAGAAGGGGTTCAGGTTGGGGGGAAGACGATTTCCGGGAAAAGGGGGGAAAAGTTTCCAGGAAGGGGGAAAAAGGTTCCAATTTAGAAAAGAGGTTTAGGGGATGGGGGGATTTAGGACCTTGGGGGAAGGTAAAGGTTTTTAAAGAGTTAATTTTTATTTTTGGAAGTGAAATCCAAAGGTTTTGGGGAAAAAGGCGTTTCCAAAGGGAAAGGGGAGGAAGATTTCAGGTATATGGGGGAAAAGGTTCCGGGTTGGGGGGGAAAATATTCCTTTTTTTTAGAAAGAATTTCCGGAAATGGGGAGGAATCAGGTTTTTTGTGAGAAAACTGTTTTTCCCGGGTTTGGGAGGTTTCAGGGGAAGGGGTGGTATTTCCAGGGACTTGAGAAAATATTTAGGGGATTTCGCCTTTAAAGGGAAAAGGGATTTAAAGAATTGGGGACCCGGGGAAAAATGGGAAGTCTTAGTTGGGGGGGAGGGTAAACCCTGTAAAAAATTTTTCCGGATTGTGGGAAAGGTTAGGATTGGGGTTGTTCCAGGTTTAAAGGGTGGAAAAAGAGATTTTGGTTTTTGGGAGAAGGATTGGGATAAGGGGGGGGATGACAGGAAAAGGGTAAAGACAAGGACAAGGGGGTTTTTAAAATTTTTTGGTTTAGGTGAGGAGGTTGGATAGGGGGAAAGATAAACCGGGATTAGGGAAAGGAGTGGGAACCCCGGAAGGGGGAGAGGGTACCGGGTTTATGGGAAAGAAAACATTCCCCGGAAAAAGGGGGGGTAAATCCCCCGGGGGAAAGGTGCGGAAAGGACCAAAGTGGAGGGAAAAGGTTTTAGGGGTGGGGTGAACCCTGGGGGGGCGGGATCCACCCCCTACTTTTAGGGGGGGGAAAGGTAGCCTAAATGGAAAGGAATTCCCAAAAAAGAAAGGAAATAGGTTTATGGGGGGGGAAAAGGGAATTGGAATTGGGGAAAAGGTACCCGGGGGGGAAAGGAGGAATTCCAGGATCTGGTTGGAAAAGGGAATTAGGAAATTAACCGGTAAAAAAATAGGGGGCAGGGGGAAGATGGTTAAACCGGATCCCTTTTTGGGGAGGAAAAGTTTAAGGTATAGGTAAAAAAAGAATTTTTATAAGGGAAGGTTTGGAAAATTGGATAAACCCGGTATTTTAAAAGGGTAAAAGAGGGGGAAAAAGGTTCAGGTGGAAATTAATAAAGGGTTAGGGGAAGGCTGTTTAGGTATAGGGGGGAAAGAAGAAATCCAGGTTGGGGAGAAAATATATCCAGGGACAGGGGTAAAAAAAGAAAAGGTATATTTTGAATTTTAATTTATTTTATTGGGGAAAAATTTGGAAAATGGTGGGGAAAAGGTTTCCCGTGAATAAGGGTGAGAAGATGAAAAAGGTACCTGGGGAAGAGGATACCGGTTTTTGGGTGAGAAGAGGTATCCCGGTAAAAGGGGAGAAAAAGATATCAGGGTTCATGGTGAGAAAAATGATATCCCCGGGATAAAGGGGGGGGAAAAAGATTTCCAAAGGGTTTATGGTGAGAAGTGATATCCCGGGGATCAGGGGAGAGGGTGATTTTCCAGGTTATTACATGGGGAAAAGGAAAATCCAGGTAAACAGGGGGAAAGAAGGGTAACCAAGGGGATCTGGTGAAAGATGATATCCAGGTATCAAAAGGTGAGAAGGTGAAAATCCAGGGGATCAGGGTGAGAAGATGATATCCAGGATATTGGTTTAAATATATTCCCGGGATCAGGTTTTAGAAAAGGGATATCCCGGTATCAGGTGAAAAATTTTTTCAGGTATCAGGTGAGAAGATGATATCCAGGTATATGATGAAAAAGATATCCAGGTATAAAGATGAGAAAAAAGGGTACAGGTTAAAAATGGGAAAGGGGTATCCGGGGATCATGGGTGAGGGAAAATGAATCCAGGTCAGGGGGGAAGGGAAAATTTTAAAAACCGGGGGGTTTGGTGGGAAAGAATTTATAACCAAATGGGTTTTTGTAAAAAGTTAGGGTTTAATTTATGAAGGATTTATCCAAAGGTTTTTAATAATTGAAAAAGGGAACCAGGGAAAATGAAAAAAATCGGTTCCTTAAAAATTTCCTTAGGGATAGTTAAAAAAAAATACAAATACATTGGGGAAAGAATTATCCCAAATTTATCAGGTGGAGTAAAATATTTTTTTTAAAAGGGGGATCCCTGTGGGAAAGGGGAGAAAAAATACCCGGTTTTGCCCGGTTTGGAAAAAAAATAAAAAACCGTTAAAATTTTAAAAAAAATCCCTTAAAGGGAAAATTTTTTTCCCAAAGGGACATTAAAAGAAGAATATCCGGTTTCGTGTTTTAAGGATTTTTATCCGGTTTCCCAGGGAGGAAAAAGGTATCCAGGTTTTTTTAACCGGGGGAAAAAATTTTTATTAAACCAAAAGGTTTAAATTTTTTTAAAAAGGGGGGTTCCTTTTATAATTTTAGGTATCCTTTTTTGGGGAACCCCCCCCCAAAATCCCCTTCCTGATGGAGGGGAAAATTTTTTTAACCCCGGGTTACAAAGGGGGGGAAGAAGGGGGGTTTTTTGGTTCTTTGGGGTTAAATTTTTAATTGGGGGTTTTGGTTTTAAAAGTTAAAATATCCCGGTTTTTTTGGTTGGGAAGAATGATTTTTTTTAGGTTTACCAGGGGTGGGGGAAAAAGGAACCTTTGGTATTGGGGGGTGGAAGGGGCCAGGGAAAAAACCCGGGATGAGGGGGAAGGGGGTTTCCAGGTTCAGGGGGGTGTCAGGGACTTTTGAAATTGAACCCGGTTCAAATGGGGGAAAAAAAATAAAAAAAGGGGAGAAAAATTTTAAAAGGTTCTTTTTGGGGGGGGAACCGGTTGGGGTTTGAAAGGGGGAACCCCGGGGGGGATCAAAAGGAAAAGGGTGGGGGTCAAAGTGAAGCAATTTTTAGGCGCTTATCTGCCAGATAAACACACACCAATACAATCGTAGTTTGGGATCTCCTTCCTCCTATTCCTTTAACATAAGCAGCTATGGGAGATGTACTTAACAGGCAAAGCCCCGAGAGGATGGAGCAGGGATCAATTATTACAAAACACCACTCTACCTGCATGATTCATGGTCCCTTCTGTGATTCCGGCTTGAACTCTTCGTCATTCTCCCTTAGCTGCTGTGATAACTCACATATTGTTTAATTAGCTCTCAAAAGAGGGGATTGTCTTTGAAGGAATATTTACTGTATATTTATGTTCATACTTGTCATGCATCATGTTAGCAACATGTAAATACAGATTGTACGAGCCGTGGAGAATTATTGCTCTTCAGCTCATTTGGAAGGTTTTAAATTCCACCACTTCCTGATAGTAAAGGGAAAAGGGATTGAATTATAGGCACTGGATGACTACATTGGTGTTGAGAATGGTGATCCATTCATTTATACTGATAGGTCATTAAAACCACCTGCCTAATATTGTGTACCCCCGAAACAGCTTTGACCCATCAAGGCATAGACTCCAAAAGACCCCTGAATGTGTCCCGTGGTATCCAACCCCAATATGTTAAATCTGATAAATTTGGAGACAGTTCGCCACTTTGAACTCTAAAACATAAAGAAGATGAGCTGACCTGAGATGCCAAAATGTCAAAAATAATGAGACTGGAGCCTGTGTATGAGGGACTGATACACAATAACTGAGTGAGCAGGTTACTAGAGTGTGTTAATTGCCCCATGTGCTACTGATGACATTGCTGGCTGTGATAAGCACTGCGAGTGTTGACCTTAATTTTGTAACACAGAGATTGCACCACATGTAAGGAAGTGCTGCTGAAGAGCTTGCCAGCACATTGGCACAAATACCAGAGAAAAATAACAAGTGTCAGCAAAGTGTTGCGATATACCAGTAAAAAGATTTAAGTGTCAGCCAAATGTTCAAAATATTAATTGTCTACCTGCAAGTCCGGCCTAGCTGCAAGATAATACCTCACGTAAGATTTTGTTATCATCAAGCTCAATGTCTCATGTAAGAAATATTAATCATTGATGCCTCATGATTGAGCTTTACATTAGGCAAACTCTATTATGAGGCATCAAGCTTGATGGTTACAAAATCTTACATGAGCCATTGAACATGACAGTTACAAGTATTTCATAAGGTGTCAAACTTGATGGTTACAAAATTTTGAGACATTGAGCTTCATGGTTGCAAAGTTTATGTCTCTTGTAAGACTTTACAACCATTAAGCTTGATATCTTATGTAGGACTTTGTAACAATAAAGCTGTTGCCTACCTGTGATTAATGTTTTGAAATGTATGCAGTGTATTTCTGTATTCTTTCCACCATCTTTGAGTGGAAGTACTCTACCACTAAGGGTCACTCCTACTACATATTTTAAGGGGTATAAGCTCAATTTCAAATCCCACATGAGGCCCTGAACTTGACCGTTACATGTCCTTCATGAGGTATCGAGGTTGATGGTTGCAAAATTTTACATGAGACATTTAGTTTCATGGTTACAAAGTCTATGTTTCATGTAAGATTTCACAACCATTAAGCTTGAGACCATATGTAAGACTTTGCAACCATCAAGCTCATTGCCTACCTGTGATTAACGTTTTGAACTATCTCTTGTGTTCTTTTGCATTTTTTCCACGATTGTTGAGTAGTACTACTCTATGATGAAGGTTCACTCCTAAAACAGTTTTAAAGGGGTATAAGCTCATTACCTAATTTCACATGAGATGTTAAACTTGACAGTTAATAGTCCTTCATGAGGTATCAAGCTTGATGGTTGCAAAATTTTACATGAGACATTGAGTTTCATGGTTACAAAGGCTATGTTTCATGTAAGATTTTACAACCATCAAGCTTGACACCTTATGTAAGACTTTGTAACCATCAAGCCTGTTGCCTACCTGTGTTTAAAGTTTTGAATTGTCTCTTGTGTACTTCTGCTGTTTTTTTCCACCATCCTTGAGTGAAAATACTCTACCATTAAGGGTACCTCCTACCAAATTATAAGCTCAATACAAAATATCAAGCGTGGTGGCCCAGACATCCCCCCTTTAGAGGTAATTCTGGGAACTGTGTCAGCCAGAGAACCCAGTCTACAGGGTCAGACTAGCTTCCCAACCTCACTTAGACTATCACTGCCATCCTACTCCCTAACTCTTTAGTCCAGGGGTAGGGAACATCAGGCCTCAAGACGTGATGAATTTGACAGTTACAAGTCCTTCATAAGGTATCAAGCTTGAAGGTTGCATAATTTTATATGAGACGTTGAGCTTCATGGTTACAAAGTCTATGTTTCAAGTAAGATTTTACAACTACTAAACTTGATATCTTATGTAGGATTATGTAACCATCAAGCCTGTTGCCTCCCTATGATTAAAGTTTTGAATTGTCTCTTGTGCACTTCTCCATTCTTTCCATCATACTTGAGTGGAACTACTCTACTACTAAGGGTCACTCCCACCACATAAAATCACCTACAACAAGCCAACCATCTGCATCCCCCTACAACTCTCTCTATGTAGTACTGCACCCCTAAAAGTTTGACGAATGTCAATTAATACTTACTCCCACTTACTTAACCTTTATTCTCATTTTGGCCCTACCGATATTATCCATGATATTGTGTATACTCACCATATTTTCTCCTCTACCCAGTGGACTCCTGGCCCCTCGGCACCATGTGCCATTTCTTTTAATGCTTGTATATGGCACCAAAACCTTGGTAAAACTTCCACCTCGGCACCTCCTACGGGTTCCTAATCATATTTAGGGCCTCTCACCACTTTACGTTTTACATTTACATTGCAGAAGGGAAACATTATGAGACCAATTGAGGAAATTGAGCAGTATATGTTGTTATTATTATTATTTTTATCATTTCGGCTGGCATTTAATGAACAGAGAAGTAGCTATTTTAAAACAGCTAATACAAACCAAATACCAGCGGGATAATAATACCGATGATAGCCTTGTGGGACAATCAAGACAGATTTATTTGGAAATTGCATTTCATTTGTTCGCATTACTTAGTATAAAATTTATCTCCGAGGCAAATTCTTCCTAAAATATTTGAGATGTGGAGTTATTAGGGGGTAATAGAAGCTACACCTATGTACAATGCAATGAGACATCTCTGGAGAATGCCTTAATGAGATCTTTTATCCATCTTCTATGTTCTTTGCAGCCCTACAGGGTTATACAATTGGGGGTTTTTTTTAGATTTTTTTTATTTTCCTAACATTGACTTCTCGTTTAAGACCCCGTTGTGGAGAGCGAATGATCTTAAACATCAGGATTTTGGTTAATTAGCACAGATCACACATTTTATCTCCAAAGCTGACCCTTGTAAAATGCAAATCCAGCATGTTTACATTACAAAGTGAATTTTGTATCTGAGTTTATGAAGTCTGGGGCTCATAGACTTGTTTTATTTTTACATTGCCGATATACAAGATCATCTACTAAACCGAATATGGGTCACTACTAGGGATGGGCGAGTCTACTCGCTACTATTCGGCACTCGCCGAATAGTAGCGGTATTCGTGTACTCGCTACCCACCGAGTAAATTAGGATTACTCGGCGAGTAGCAAGTACCGAATACTTTTGCAGTGTATCAATAGATACACTGCAAAAGTCCTGTAAAATAAAGGAAAAGTGGTTAAAAAATAAAAAAATCCGATACTCACCTTAACCGACGGCTGTACTGGGACCGGCCGATGCACATCTATCCAGGGAAAAGGACCTTGCACTCTCTCAGCCAATCAGATGGCTGGGAGAGATCTGGCCAATCAGATGCCGCCACGTCACAATGACGTAATCGCTACCGGCCACCTGATTGGCCAGATGGAAAGGTCCTCTCAGGTACACCGAGGACCTTTCCATCTGGCCAATCAGGTGGCCGCTAGCGATTACGTCATTGTGACGTGGCGGCATCTGATTGGCCAGATCTCTCCCAGCCATCTGATTGGCTGAGAGAGTGCAAGGTCCTTTTCCCTGGATAGATGTGCATCGGCCAGTCCCAGTACAGCCGTCGGTTAAGGTGAGTATCGGATTTATTTATTTTTTAACCACATTTCCTTTATTTTACAGGACTTTTGCAGTGTATCTATTGATACACTGCAAAAGTATTCGGAATCGCTAAACTCGCAACGAGTAGCGAGTACCGGGACCTACTCGTTGCGGGTATAGCGATTCCGAATAGTAAGGGACTCGCCCATCCCTAGTCACCACAGAACCTTATGTCATCAAAGTCTGATCCAACAGAACCGTGACCATAGTTTGTTAGAAGAGGCTGTTGACCACGAATGTGACATTGTCGATCTAATCCCGCCATACAGTATATATGGACAATGCTTGCTCCTAGCCCCCTAGTACCAATTTAATCTGATGGGTTCCCTCTGCCTTTCCCAAAATGTTCAGCACTTACGAGGAAGTCCCATGGGAGGGAAGTTAAAATTAGATATTTTTTGTTTGCTTGCGCCGCCACCTGCAGGTTGCTGTCCTAGGCACATGATTTTCAATTCTTAGTGCCAAATACAGCATTTTGGTCATCAGACCTGTTTGTAGCCTGCTATGCAGTAGTTAAATGGAGTCAATCCCTTTAGCCTATTAATGGGTAGCTTCTTTGTCTCTGCAGGTGAAGGTGAGCTGCTGCTGTTGATGTGTGTCAGGTGAAAAGGTTGTCCACTCCCCCCAGCCTTTAAATATGCCCATTAACCAATTAACCAACAGCTGGTATCGGTGCTGTGAAGATGTCATGTGCTGTTTTGTTGTAGTCATGCTTGTAGCTTGGTGGAGTTTGCCATTTGACTGGAGTTGCTATGCTTATTCTAGTCCCTGGATGGAGGTGATGGGATTATAGTCTATGGCTAGTCAGGAGCAGGGCAAGGGTGGTGGCCCAGACATCCTCCCCTTTAGAGGTAATTATGGGTACTGTATCAGCCAGGGAACCCAGTCTACAGGGTCAGACTAGTCTCCCAGCCTCAACTGTGTAGGAGATTAAATTATCACCTGTGCAATACTAAGGAACTCCTGAAAACCTGCACTGTGTGCGGCTCTTGAGGCCTAGAGTTTCCTACCACTGTCTTAGTCCATTATAGCCACCAGTGACACTGTTTTGAAACTTAGACTATAAGAATTTAGATTTAATTTAGCTGTGTATATTTTAAATGACATTGGATTAACTCTTGGTTCCAGCTTAAAAGTGAGTTACGTTTTCTCTAGAACCACTGTGTTGGCAAACTAAAATCATGTCCCACAAGCATATGAAGGTAAATTGTGAGAATTTCAATGGGAATTTGACTTTGTTACATTCAGATTTCCTTTTGGACTGTAAATAGATCTGGTACATTTTTGGGCCAACCTGCCATTCTTTGTTGACCCCATTCTCTTGGAGGATGCAAAGAGTGTAACTTGCAGAATAAGAAATATGTCGGGCCCATCAGCCCAGGAGGTTTAATGAATGATGAGACACTGGTCAAAGTATGTAGAGTACGTAGAAAGTATACATGTAAAGAAATATGGCTGAATTCGATAGTCACTCATCTGTGCTCATGCTTCATATTGATATTTAGGATAGGGTATCTATTGGGACCTGAAGATTGATCAACAGAGATGAGCAAATCAAATTCATGTTGAACTTTGAAGGAATTTGTTGATACAGGAGGAGAATTCAAACATCTTGTGATTCACTTTGTGAGGATTGGTGGTTTACGAATTGCACAAGATGAAGATCTTGGATATAACTGGGTGGGCTCTCCCATAATGATGATCACATGGTATAGTGCAGCCAATCAGGAGGGACTATCACAGTTTATATAAAAGTCAAGGCAGGGAATGTAGCAGCTATTTGTTGGCAAATTTGGATAGTGAGAGGATGTCACAGCTCACAGCTTAGCCATAGAGATAGGGAGAGAACGTAATCAAATACTGAAGAAACACTACCGATAGTGTGTGTGACAGCACAACAGTGAAGAAAATAAGACAGATCATATTTATTCAGCACTATTAATTCCATAGCACTTTACATACATTTGCAACACTGTCTCCATTAGGGCTCACAATCTAAACATCCTATCAGCATGTCTTTCAATCGTGGGAGGAAACTCACACAAACTTAGTGGGAATTTAACCCAAGACCTCAGCACGGCAAGCCTGCAGTGCTAACCACTGAGCCACCGTGCCACCCAGATGTAACTACAACAACTAATAGGCTGGAGTCACACTTGGGAGTGACTTGTGCGAGCTTCTCATCGCATCACCTGCTCTGCAGACAGGAACATGCACCTGCATAGAAATACAAGCAGCTGCCATGCTCCTGTCTGGAGAGCAGCTGGCCTTGCCGAGTGATGCGATGCGAGTCTCGAACCAGTTACGTGCAAGTGTGACTCTAACCATAGTGATAAAAACAGATCAGAGAGGTAGAGAGTCAGCCATGTCTTATCAGGGCAACTGGAATCTTTTCTTGCAAATCATATGACCTTGGAAGATTCGGCAAAGCTGGTGAATTTGAGTTTCAAGAGATTTGCTCATAAAAATCTTAATTTTGGATTCAGATTGTCATGGAAAGGTAAATGATTATCTAATTATGTTGCATTTCAGACTTCAGGAACCTACCTACGTTTTTACATGATTGGTTGTTGGTTTAAAGGGAAGACCGCCATGTAGTCAACTTTATCAATACGCAAACCCATAAGCAATGATTAGACCGGTCAGCATACAATAGACCATGCAGATCTAGCTCCATCTCCATCGCTTTGTTTGTAAACCTGTCAACAACATTTGCAATGACTCCACTAAACCCTCTGATAACAAGGCCCCAAATGTATATTCCCATGTGGCCAGATCCAATTTTCTGCCGCCGACCATATTAATTAGTTATTCACACTATTTCCATTCTTTACCTCAACACTTTCTGAGTGGTGTGAGCAGCTCCTGCCTGATTCTGACCTGTAAGGCACGTTCCCACTTAATACAGCGAGAGATTGTGCAGCCACTTTAACCAATTTTTCAAAACGCCATTTACTGATGGGTTTCGCCGGTGTCACGCAGCTGTCTCTTCTGAGAGGAAATTGTTAAAAACAGATTATTAATGGATTCTCACAATGAAATACATATTTATGGCGGCTTTGGAAAATAATACAAGGGCAATGCCAATTCTATTAGAGCCGCTTTGTGAACATGTAAATTAAAAAATAAAAGGTAAAAAAATGTAGCGGTAACTGGGTGTCTCACGCAGTCTGAGGCCTTGCTCGCGCTCGTTAGTTGACTAGCAATGGAATAAATTGAATTACACTGTGCCCCCTTTCACAGTACGGTAAGTGACTACTTTGATAATAGGAAATATAACAATACATATACAACAATCTCATAGAATTACCCGCCCCCCAGAAAAAAAAAGTATGTGAAGACACCCCTCTATTTTGCCTTCTTACAATATTTTACTTAGTTGATCCTCAGCTTCTTGCACCATGGGGGTGATGAGAACGCCATTCTGCTGATTATAGTGCCCGTTGGGTTGGTCATCTACATTCTGAAATAGAGCAGGTGTCAATCGATTGGCGAGACCTGGTTCATCGGCCACGTCATCATTCCATGACCACTGGACAAGAACCTCAAAATCTACCTCCTAACCTATCTCCTATATTTGATTAGCGCGGTATCATTGCTTTGGAGTGATGCCCATGTGTCACCATGCCTGGCCGGTTAATCCAAAGAAGAGCCAGGGATGGTGTCAGGTCAGAGACCCTTCTCAAGGCCTGCGGCCAAAGATAACTGATCTAGCCAGTGTACTGGGTCACACCAACTCTACTCCGAATAATTAAAGGTAAGTAGCAAGGTCGAGGAGCACCATATTTGCTGAACAAAGGATTTTGCCTTTCGAAGTCTGTTAGACCAAGATCATAGTATCATAGAAAAGTAGAGTTGGAAAGGACCTCCTGAGTCTTCTGATCCAACCCCCAGCTCAAAGCAGGACTCACTAAATCATCCCAGAAACATGTCTATCCAGCCTCTGTGTGAAGTCATCACCTCCCGTGGCCGCCTGTTCCAGATATCTTGGAAATTCTAAAAAGTTGGCACATTTCAAAAAGTTGGTTAATGAACTTTAAAGAGGTGATTCTATACAACTATTTATCATATTGAACTCTAGATTTCATGTTATGTTGGCAAAGATGTCCATAAAGTAAGGGTGTACTAAAGAGGAAGCCCATGCAGCTGCCATTGGTTAATGGAGAGAAGTAACCCAACTTAAGTTGACCGTATGCCTTTTCAACTAATGGAGCATGGTAAGGATATAGTGGCAAACAGGCACCAAGTCCTCTCCTCTCAGGTTGTTAGGGGTGTACTGGTGTCAATCACTATCTTTTTATACCTTGCCCTCTTTCTTCCAAATAATACCTTGCCAGATCTATTTCTCCTTAAAGTTGATTTGACGATTGAACCATAAATAATTTCCCATCATGAAATAAGTTCTTCCTACAAATGAAGCCAGACATGTGACTTGAAGCCAGGATCATCAAGCTACAATTTGACGACTTTGGACACATCATACGAAGGGGTGACAAGGGGGAGGGACACTAAGGAGCTATCAATCAGGCTAGGTGGGAGGGGACTTAGTGATGACAAGGGGGAGGGACACTAAGGAGCCATCAATCAGGCTGGGTGGGAGGGGACTTAGTGATGACAAGGGGGAGGGACACTAAGGAGCCATCAATCAGGCTGGGTGGGAGGGGACTTAGTGATGACAAGGGGGAGGGACACTAAGGAGCTATCAATCAGGCTGGGTGGGAGGGGACTTAGTGATGACAAGGGGGAGGGACACTAAGGAGCCATCAATCAGACTGGGTGGGAGGGGACTTAGTGATGACAAGGGGGAGGGACACTAAGGAGCTATCAATCAGGCTAGGTTGGTGGAGACAAAGATTAAACTTTCAAAAAGGATTATTGAGTAACCTTGACATGGATTTTCACAGTAAATACACCAGCCTCATCAGATCTAATTTGGCAACCAGTGAAGCTTCAGTTTTTCTATTTATTTATTTTACATGACAAATATGGTAAACACATAGGTTATGAGATTATAGATTATTCAGTAGAGGAAGACTAATTCTAAATATTCTTTCAAATTATATTATGATGTTATAACTAAATATTTCTTAAAAAATATTTCCAGTTTTTATAATATTGGGGCTCAGAGACAGAAGGGATCTCACCCTTTTCCCAGTTAACAGTCAGGTTTTGTGCTCGTTACTTGAAGGCAGCCCCTGTACGTTGTCTGCCGGCAGCAGGTTCCTTTGTAGTCTGCAGGCAGCAAGGTATTATGATATGAGCGAGATAGTGACTCCCGGTACCGGGTCATCCCTAGGATGGTAATAACCCCTTCTCATAACCTGCCTGCAACCTTCCATGTTAACATACTGTGAACCCGAACACAAGTGACAAAACCAATCCATCACTCAACTACCAACACGAAGAAGAATAGAGAGGTTAACCAAAATTGATGACATCCCCGCTCGAATTTTACACTGATTCACCAAGCTCCACGATTGAAACAGACAAAGATTTATAGGCCGTGGGTCCTCTTGATTGCTGGATTTTTTTTCTTTCTAGAGCTTTTCTGCATATTTATTTTCCAGCTCATCACAGGCTTGTACCATTAGAATGCTGATTCAATTTAACATTCCGCAAGGAGACGGCATTATGCAGCGATTTGCATGATGCGAGAGAAATCACTGTAATGTTTTGTAATGCCGCTCGTCGCGATGATTGTTAAGACTCACCTGCTGAAGAACTGTACACGTACAGCATTTTATTTATTTATTTATTTATTTTTTTTTAATTTTTAGTTTTTTTTAAATTTTTAAATCTTTTTTTTTTTTTCCAACACTTTTATGTTTATTTTTTTTTTTTATCTTTTTTATGTTTATTTTTTTTAATCCTTTCCTCTGCTTTTCCTCTTTATCTCTTTTTCCCCATATAAAAGGAATTATCTTGTATTTTCAGGATGAGAAATTGTGTTGTGTTATGCCTCCGAGGTGTACGGTGCTCTCGAGCCTTTTATGAATTTGTTTGATATTAGGGCCGCGTATTACCGGATTCAACGCAATTTTTTTTTTCTTCCCTGTGAAATTATTACTGAAAGCTTTTATCGCTTTCATTTTGACAGATAATTGATTATTACCATTGACGTTTGATGGATAACTTTCATAAAAATAGGAATCCCGCTCTTCAGACCGGCCTGGGAAAAAAATAAAAAATTCTGTGACTTTTGAATACTTTTCTGAAAGTTCATGAAACAATGCAAGAGTTAATTATATCTATTAGGTAACGAAGAAAAAAATGGAAAAAATTAGTAGAATGGATTCCATCTTCCCCATTTTTTACTCCTGGGCGGAGCCTTCTCCGCTGCTGATTGGCACCCCCTGCTGTTTATGGGCTGCAAAGAAGGGAAAGACCCCAAATATGGAGTGCAGAAGTAGTTGTCAATCTTGTAGCCTCATGAACATCCTAAAAAGCTATGTTGACTTATTTTACTGCCCCAGTATGACATACCTATCTACTATATGAAAGCCCTATCCAGTCTGTCTGTATGTTTGTCCTGAAAAGAGCACCACCTATAGGAAATTGTGTAAATTACAGTTAGACCGGAATGTGAAGAAGCCCATAAGTTTGATTGATCGCTCAAAGAAAACAGCGCCACCTATTGGGCTTTGTGTAAATTACATTCAGACTGGAATGTGAAGAAACCCAAACGTTGGGTTGAGTCAAATAAAACAGCGCCTCCTATAGGATGTATATATAGCAACGGGGGGCCCCCACACTGTCCAGGACACTGGCAGCAGCACAAGCATTCATTATCCCCTGTGCCTGGGTCCCCTCCGTCATATCCTTGGGGTGGACCCATTCTGCTGATGCACTTCCTCCCATTTGCATTCTACTCTGGAACACAGGCTGGCGCCGCAGCTCCTCAGCATCCAGGGGGAAAGAGACGTCACACAGGGGTGAGACAGTACACAACCGGGGGACAGAGAGCGCCCAGGGAAGAGACATCACAAGGGGACAGAGAGCACTGTAGAAAGAGAGAATGTACAGGGCAAGAGAGAGCGCACAGGGGGGAAGAGAGAACAAATAGGGGGGAGGAACAACACAAAAGGAGAGAGAGCGCATAGGGGGAGAGACAATACAAGGAGAGTGATTGCACAGGGCAAGAGAGAGCTCATAGGGGGAAGAGAGAGCAAAGGGGAAGAGACAGCATAAGGAGAGAGAGCACACAAGGGGAGAGACAGTACAAGTGGAGAGAGTTTACAGGTGGAAACAGCACAAGGGGAGAGAGAGCACAAGGGTGAGAGAGTGCACATGGAGAGAGAGACTGCACAAGGGGAAAGAGAGCACACAGGAGGAAGAGAGAGCAAATAGGGGGAGGGACAGCACACGAGGAGGGAGAGCGCATATTGGGACAGACTGCACAAGGGTAGAGAAAAAGCACAGGGGGAGAACACAAGGGGGGAGAGAGTGCACAGGGAAAGAGAGCGCACAGGGGTGAGAGACAGCACAAGGGGAGAAAGAGCACACATGGGTTAAGAGAGAGTGCACAAGGGGAACAGAAAGGTCATATAAGGAGAAGGGAGGAGGAAGACAGACAGCACAAGGGTAGAGAGAAAGCACAGGGGAAGAGAGGCAGCGCAAGGTTAAAGAGAGTGCACATGGAGATAGAACAGCATAAGGGGAGAGAGAGTGCACAGAGGGATGGTGAGCAGCATCTGTGCCTGCTAAGCCACGGCCAATTTGTACAGCAGTGGGCTTCCCTTGCCCTCCTCGGTGGTGCTGCGATTAGTAGCAGTAGTAATTGGACTAATATATAATCGCACACATTCTAGAACCGCCTGATGCGATAGAATTGGGCCCCCGACTAATAGTATATAAGAATATTGTGAATAGTTCCTGCTAGAAACAGCGCCATGCCTGTCTATGGGTTCTGTCTGGTACTGCAACTCGGCGTCATAAAAGTTAATGGGGTTCAGCTGTAATTCTGCCCAAAGCCTTTGGACGACAGAATCCCATTGGGCCCATCCTTGCTATAAAGTTTTTTTTTTTTTAAGTTTTATATTATCAGCAATCTATGAAGGAGAACCACAGGATGGCTGGTGGGCACAGGTATAAAAACAGCCGATACAGGGACCATCAATAGGCCCCTGCCCCCATGACAATGTCACCTACAGTCACTTAGTACAGGAGATGGGGGATGAACAACTCCTACAAACACAATATGTGAATGTTATTTAATTGTCCACACCCACGGAAGCTCTGTGCTGTCTGTCTCCTGCTGGTGTAGTGTAGATTTAATTTTCATTTCTGCCTGTCCTGCTTCTGAGGGGGAAAGGGAGAGATGGCAGGCATATATCTAGTATTCGGGTTAGGCTGTCTACTCCTGCTCTGAGCACAAGCTGTGCTGTCTGTGAGAGATTCTGTGTATTTATTTGAACATTTGTTTTGCTGCAGACAGGAGAATACAACCTTCCTCCCATGTGAGTGATTTCTACTGAACTTTGCTTGTCGAAGAGGGCAGTGCAGAACAGGCAGTGATGTCACTACATGAATATTCATTCCAGGGGAGTGTCCTGCAGAGAAGTAAGTGATCACTCACAGTGATTGACAGATGGAAGGGATCTCTTTTCTTTGCAGCTGTCAGAGGATAAGGGGAGTATAAATAAGAGAAATGCATAAATGGAAATAGAAAATGAAGGAATTAGAAAATGATATCAGTTACATATGGATTTTTGACCTGACAGATTCCCTTTAAAAGCTCGATTTCTCAGCACTGGCCTATCAGACTAATAATTTGCATGTGTTTTCAAAGCTCAATTTCTCAGCACTGGCCTATTGGACTAAATATTTTTATCTGACTTCCAAACTTTATTTCTCCGCATTGGCCTATAAGGCTACTAATGTTCATGTGAATTCCAAGCTTGATTTTTCTGCACTGGCCTATGAGGCTACTAATGTTCATGTGACTTCCAAGCTTGATTTCTCCGCACTGACCTATCAGAGCCTGACTTCCAAGCTTGATTTCTCCGCATTGGCCTATAAGGCTACTAATGTTCATGTGACTTCCAAGCTTGATTTCTCCGCACTGACCTATCAGAGCCTGACTTCCAAGCTTGCTTTCTCCGCACTGGCCTATGAGGCTACTAATGTTCATGTGACTTCCAAGCTTGATTTCTCCGCACTGGCCTATCAGAGATGACTTCCAAGCTTGATTTCTCCACACTGGCCTATCAGAGATGACTTCCAAGCTTGATTTCTCTGCACTGGCCTATGAGGCTACTAATGTTCATGTGACTTCCAAGCTTGATTTCTCCGCACTGGCCTATCAGAGATGACTTCCAAGCTTGATTTCTCCACACTGGCC
>JARQOC010000012.1:43140179-43170725 GCA_033576535.1 Allobates femoralis | reverse complement strand
GTTATTTGATATGTAATGAGTGACGTTGGTCCTGTGGTATATACATGGGGGGTCTTCCTATGGACACTTAACATGGAGGGGAGGGGAGGGGAACGGCTCAGTGTATAAATAGTGTTGCACAATTAAATATTGAGATGAGAATGCATTAGGAAGTCGAATAAATTCTTAATTAAGATTTCCAGTGGCAGGCGATTCAGGCTCTCTGTGCAGAAGACGCTTCCGAGCCATCGATGGTGCACATTTGGGAATAGGGCAGAATAAAATGCTAGTTTTGCTTTGTTCCCGCAGCTGGCCTGTTGAATTACACAGGGCAGGCTCAGTAAATAATACTCCTATTGTCTGCGCGCGCTACAGACAGACAGAAGGTACTTTTGGATCTGCTCCAACCACCACAAGGACCTCTCGTAGTCACAGTGTCCAATTTCTGCCTACTTGACTATAAAATGCACTTTCCATTGAGCTAATTCAAGAATGTGCCGTTTTATAGGCCGGGTCTATTGTCGTTTGCTGCTGAGAAATAGTTCAACACAAAATCCAGGCCTGAGAGTTACACGTTAGCGAGGGCGCAAGGTTATAGCGTGTTATTATTGAAATATTCAGGTTGGAAAGGGGTTAATAGCCCCCGGACCCACAGGGCAGTTTATAGGGGGATATGTTTTAATTTCTTCTCCATGTGGGTCCGGGCTTGGTACTAACAATCCCTAAG
Organism: Allobates femoralis; assembly: GCA_033576535.1. NCBI lineage: Eukaryota > Metazoa > Chordata > Amphibia > Anura > Aromobatidae > Allobates > Allobates femoralis. The sequence continues at coordinate 43,170,019 of JARQOC010000012.1, read as the reverse complement.
GCAGGAGGCCAAATCCAAAATTATTCATCCCATATGGTCTCTATTTTCTAGGTCAAGGTCCGCACTGGACACAACATAACATACTATAGGGTACGGAGCCCAAAAAGGGGATTTTATAAGGGATTCTGGAGTCTCTACCAGTTGACCAGTTGAGGGATCTAACCTTGCCGCCATCATCCACTAGCCCTGATATAAATTAGGAACATTTTTATTGAAAGACAGTTGTTAGGTAGCATCATTATATTATTTATCATAAATGAACAACTGCACTCTGAAATGATAAAGTATCGAGTACAGGAATATAGAAATGCATTACTGCTAAGGAAATATATATGAAATACTTGGCTTATAAAAAAGTATTTTTTTACAAGCCCAGCAGCCAATGTCAAGGCGTATCTTGTCACTGTCTCAATAAATTATGGGTATGGGGTCATAAAAGAGCTATAAAGCATATAGGATTTACCCAAAGGTCCATATACCTCACTAGAGGAAGTGGACATTATGAATGGGGGGGGGTTATCCTAAAGTAGGCAAATTAAATCAACTCATCCTCAGGGATTCCAGCAGCTGATTGGCCAAATAGAATCACATGATCAGTTCAAAACTACTTCACAAGAAATCTGCAATTGACCTAGGCATCGCTCTCAGGGGAGTAGAGGTAACCATCTGGCTAGTGATCTAGTGCCTAATGGTGGGTTTACACGCTCCAACGTCGGTCCGATATTGGATCCAACGGCGCGGGAGCGCGCTTTTTTTGGCTGGATTTCAAAGAATCGCATGGAGGTTTACACAGAGCGATATCGGGATACAACGATGTGTATGCCCCTCTTGTACGGCCGACCCAGGAACGACCATTTAACATGGGAGTGAATGGGGGACGTTGTACTGCACATCGTAGTTGGGCTGTCACACAGCACGATCCGGCTCCAACCTGCATCCGATATCGGGCCGTTGAATAGCACGCTAATTAGATCCCCGATATCGGTTTGACATCGTTCGTGCATCGTATTGGTCATTTACACCATACAACGCACGAACGATATCGGGTCCAACGCACGAACCACGTGACTTTTGGTCGGAGTTGGACGCCGATATCGGGACGTGTAAACCCACCATTAGAGAGCCCAAATATCTGTATGTGATGTAAGACATCAGTATTAAAATATGGCATACCTCTGAGGATACTGCTTCTGGTTGAGATACATTTGGCATAGCTCTTGAGATGTGGTACAGGATCTCAGTAAAGGGGTGTCTAAGATTAGAAAAACATGGCAGCTTTTTAAGAAACAGTGCTGTGACGGGGTGTGCGGCACAGCAGGAAGGGACACCAGGCTGACAATGAGTTCTTAACAGCAGAAACAAGTCCAGGGGTGCCACCCAGTAATCCAGCACCAGGGAAAAGGCAGAAATAATTCTTGGATAAATTCAATGGATCTAGCAGGTGAGTGACACAACACAATCGTACGTGGCAGCTTCTATCAATCCACACGGGCACCAGGATCTTGCCGCAGCCTAAGATCCCAGTTCTTTGAGAGTCACCACACAACTGACTGATGAAACATGAGTGTATTGTTCTCTCTCCTTGGATCAGCCACTGGATGGGGGCAGGGTTCACACCCACTTGTGAACATTTGGCTACAGTCAGAAGATTCTAGAGTGTCAAACAAACAGACATACTAATGGGTGGAGGTATGCGGATAGCCAGACCCACCCATCTCTCCAGCTATCCGAACCCGAATATCTTTCTACTTGCTTACCAATAATCTAGTCCCATTCAATATCTTTGGGGATGTTCATTATCGGTAATGAGGTTCTTTGACCAGTAGACATTTTTTTTCATATTTTTCTCATTTTTCTAATCTAGATCTATGAACATTTTCAAATCATTTCCTTTAAATAAACACTTACGGTAAAAGATAATTGATCCGCGGCGGCACAATGAAACATTTTTCCTACTTCTCCGGATGTTTTGAAGACACGATGAGCAGAATATGAAAAATATGTAGATTTCCGAGCCCCTTTTTTTTTTCTCCATATTAATTTATCTGCTGAATTGAAATTCATCTCTGTGCATTAATCTAAAGCAAATACTATTTACCAGTTTCTGCACAAGACGCGTTTCGGAGCGTCGCCTCATTAGAAGGGACACGTCCCAGCGTGGGGCTGTAGGTAGGATCTCGCTCATTTACTGCTCGCCGCCGTGTTCCTTGGAGGAAGCCGGTCTGGGTTCGGGTTTGTGTTGGTCGTCTTATTCCAGGAGTGTTTACAAGGACTTGAGTTCCATGACAGAGATTTATGCCGGGTCTGCAAATTAACATCTAATTTGATCAATAACCTCGCACAATTCCAACACTTTCTTCTCAGTGTGATATTAAGGACAGAGGTTATCAATTGGCTGCAGAACAGACCAGACATTGAAATCTCTTAATTGCTTAGTTACAGTACTGGCTGGCAATCTGTTGACTGGGTTACAAAGGAGTATACTGTCTCTGTGCGATTATACACTGTACACTGCGCGTTGGGCATCAGCTCTTGGCAAACGGAATGAAGTAGCAATCAAAATGAAAGATTTTTTTTCTTTTTACATTTTTAACTATTACACCAGCTACATTCGACCTGTTTATAAATGTGATATGTTCATTATATATCCCTACTTTCTATGCACTGTTTGGCAGTATTATATATCATTTTGTGATTAGATCGCTTACACTGTTTATTGGGTAAAAAATTAACCTTAAAAATTCTACAAATATATACTGTACATATATATGAATTACTTTACCAGCTACTTTTAAGCACTGCTTAGAAGCGCGGTTATGGCAGTGTTATATGTTCACAGTATGGCACTTTTAAGTATGCACTATATGTGATGAAGAGACAATCTGAAAATGAATTTTTTTTTTAATTAAATTGCTGTTTAATATGCAAAAAAATCACTCAGAGTACAGATCAGACTCCCTTCTGTGTAACTTGCTGTCCACTGCCTGTTGTAAAGCGTAATCTGCCACTAGCAGCAAAGTGAGAAACGACTACAGTAAACGGGGGTGGGTCTTTGTCTTTCTACAGTAAGTGAGGTGGCACTGAAAAAGAGAAGCTGCACTCTGCTCTGACCATACAAATATATTTATATGGTCAGGGCAGAGCGCAGCTTCTCATTTTTAGTGTTACAATTGTTGTGTGGCTTCTGTGCACACTGATAGAATGAGTGTCGCAGTTTCTTTTTCTCTCTAGTAAGTGGAGATGGGTCTTTGTCTTCGTCTCTCTACAGTAGATGGGGGGGGTCTTTGTCTCTCTACAGTAAGTGGAGGTGGGTCTTTGTCTTTCTACAGTAAGTGGAGGTGGGTCTTTGTCTTTCTACAGTATGAGTAGGCAGGTCTTTGTTTCTCTACAGTATGAGTAGGCAGGTCTTTGTCTTTCTACAGTATGAGTAGGCAGGTCTTTGTTTCTCTACAGTATGAGTAGGCAGGTCTTTGTCTTTCTACAGTAAGTGGAGGTGGGTCTTTGTCTTTCTACAGTAAGTGGGGGGGGGGATCTTTGTCTTTCTACAGTAAGTGGGGGTGGTTCTTTGTTTTCTACGGTAAGTGGGGGGGGATCTTTGTCTTCCTACAGTAAGTGGGGGTGGGTATTTGTCTTTCTACAGTAAGTGGAGATGGGTCTTTGTCTCTCTATAGTAAGTGGAGATGGGTCTTTGTCTCTCTATAGTAAGTGGAGATGGGTCTTTGTCTCTCTATAGTAAGTGGAGGTGGGTCTTTGTCTTTCTGCAGTAAGTGGAGGTGGGTCTTTATCTGTCTACAGCAGTGTTTCCCAACTCCAGTCCTCAAGGCACACCAACAGGTCATGTTTTCAGGATTTCCTTATCATTAGACAGATGATGGAATTATCCCCTGTGCAAGTGATTAAACTAACACCTGTGCAATCCTAAGGAAATCCTGAAAACATGACCTGTTGGTGTGCCTTGAGGACTGGAGTTGGGAAACACTGGTCTACAGTAAGTGGGGATGGGTATTTGTCTTTCTACAATAAGTGGAGGTGGGTCCTTGTCTTTCTTCAGTAAGTGGAGGTGGTCTTTGTTTTCTACAGTAAGTGGGGGTGGGTCTTTGTCGTTCTATATTAAGTGGGGGTGGGTCTTTGTCTTTCTACATTAAGTGGGGGTGGGTCTTTGTCTTTCTACAGTAAGTGGGGGTGGGTCTTTGTCTTTCTAAAATAAGTGAGAGTGGGTCATTGTCTTTCTACAGTAAGAATAGATGGGTCTTTGTCTCTCTATAGTAAGTGGGGGTGGGTCTTTGTCTTTCTACATTAAGTGGGGGTGGGTCTTTGTCTTTCTAAAATAAGTGAGAGTGGGTCTTTGTCTTTCTACAGTAAGTGGAGATGGGTCTTTGTCTCTCTATAGTAAGTGGAGGTGGGTCTTTGTCTCTGTACAGTAAGTGGAGGTGGGTCTTTGTCTTTCTGCAGTAAGTGGAGGTGGGTCTTTATCTGTCTACAGTAAGTGGGGATGGGTCTTTGTTTTTCTACAGTAAGTGGATGTGGGTCTTTGTCTCTCTACAGTAAGTGGAGGTGGGTCTTTGTCTCTCTACAGTAAGTGGAGGTGGGTCTTTGTTTTTCTACAGTAAGTGGAGGTGGGTCTTTGTCTCTCTACAGTAAGTGGAGGTGGGTCTTTGTCTTTCTACAGTAAGTGGGGGTGGTCTTTGTCTCTTTACAGTAAGTGGAGGTGGGTCCTTGTCTTTCTACAGTAAGTTGGGGTGGGTCTTTGTCTTTCTACAGTATGAGTAGGCGGGTCTTTGTCTTTCTACAGTAAGTGGGGGTGGGTCTTTGTTTTTCTACAGTAAGTGGAGGTGGGTCTTTGTCTTTCTACAGTAAGTGGGGGTGGTTCTTTATCTTTCTACAGTAAGTGGAGGTGGGTCTTTGTTTTTCTACAGTAAGAATAGATGGGTCTTTGTCTCTCTATAGTAAGTGGGGGTGGGTCTTTGTCTTTCTACATTAAGTGGGGGTGGGTCTTTGTCTTTCTAAAATAAGTGAGAGTGGGTCTTTGTCTTTCTACAGTAAGTGGAGATGGGTCTTTGTCTCTCTATAGTAAGTGGAGGTGGGTCTTTGTCTCTGTACAGTAAGTGGAGGTGGGTCTTTGTCTTTCTGCAGTAAGTGGAGGTGGGTCTTTATCTGTCTACAGTAAGTGGGGATGGGTCTTTGTTTTTCTACAGTAAGTGGATGTGGGTCTTTGTCGCTCTACAGTAAGTGGAGGTGGGTCTTTGTCTCTCTACAGTAAGTGGAGGTGGGTCTTTGTTTTTCTACAGTAAGTGGAGGTGGGTCTTTGTCTCTCTACAGTAAGTGGAGGTGGGTCTTTGTCTTTCTACAGTAAGTGGGGGTGGTCTTTGTCTCTTTACAGTAAGTGGAGGTGGGTCCTTGTCTTTCTACAGTAAGTTGGGGTGGGTCTTTGTCTTTCTACAGTATGAGTAGGCGGGTCTTTGTCTTTCTACAGTAAGTGGGGGTGGGTCTTTGTTTTTCTACAGTAAGTGGAGGTGGGTCTTTGTCTTTCTACAGTAAGTGGGGGTGGTTCTTTGTCTTTCTACAGTAATGGAGGTGGGTCTTTGTTTTTCTACAGTAAGTGGAGGTGGGTCTTTGTCTTTCTACAGTAAGTGGAGGTGGGTCTTTGTCTCTCTACAGTAAGTGGAGGTGGGTCTTTGTCTTTCTACAGTAAGTGGAGGTGGGTCTTTGTCTTTCTACAGTAAGTGGAGATGGGTCTTTGTCTTTCTACAGTAAGTGGAGATGGGTCTTTGTCTTTCTACAGTAAGTGGGGATGGGTCTTTGTCTCTCTACAGTAAGTGGGGATGGGTCTTTGTCTCTCTACAGTAAGTGGAGGTGGGTCTTTGTCTCTCTACAGTAAGTGGGGGTGGGTCTTTGTCTTTCTACAGTAAGTGGAGGTGGGTCTTTGTCTTTCTACAGTAAGTGGAGATGGGTCTTTGTCTTTCTACAGTAAGTGGAGATGGGTCTTTGTCTTTCTACAGTATGAGTAGGTGGGTCTTTGTCTTTCTACAGTAAGTGGGGGTGGTTCTTTGTCTTTCTGTACTAAGAGTAGATGGGTCTTTGTCTTTCTACAGTAAGTTGGGGTGGGTCTTTGTCTTTCTACAGTATGAGTAGGCGGGTCTTTGTCTCTCTACAGTAAGTGGGGGTGGTTCTTTGTCTTTCTGTACTAAGAGTAGATGGGTCTTTGTCTTTCTACATTAAGTGGGGGGTGTCTTTGTTTTTCTATTGTAAGTGGGGGTAGGTCTTTTTCTTTACACAGAAAGTGGGGGTGGGTCTTTTTCTTTCCACAGTAAGTATGGGTGGGTCTTTATATTTCCATAGCAAGAGTGGGTAAGTCTTTGTCTTTCTACAGCAAGTGGGAGTGGGTCCATGTCTTTCCACAGTAATAGTGGGTGGGTCTTTATCTTTGTACAGTAAGTGGAGGTAGGTCTTTGTCTTTCTACAGCAAGTGGGGATGGTTCTTTGTCTTCCATAGTGAGTGAGTGGGTCTTTGTCTTTTTACAATAGGTGAGGGTGGCTTTATCTTGAGAGTGCAGCTCTGATCATTGACTACAGCTTAGTTGGATTACATATTTAAAGTCTAAGATATTTTGAAACATTTTCCCTGTCTCCTTCATGCTTTACACTGCAGTTTTGTCTTCTCAAGTTGGGATGGCTTTCTTTCCACCCATCTTAATTAACAACTTCAACCTTTAATCCATTGTTGTCCAGATGTTGCAAAACTACAACCCCCAGAATTCCTTTAGGGCATGATGGGAATTGTAGTTTGAGGTACAACAGACCATTACTTTAATACATGCTAAAAAATGCTGTCTCCCCCACCTGTCTCAAACAAAGAATGCCCAGAACTGGAACTTCTGTTGGACCTAATCTATATAATCCACATCCAACTGCAGCGAGCATCATGTCGGCTTTGTGTGGAAACATAAAGAGTATTACAAGCCCCTCTCTTTCCTCAACAAGACCCGCTGTTTTATAGAAAATTGCAATAATATTCTGTGGAATAAGTATCATTCAGCTGGGGTGAGCGTGCTGTATTTACCTGTTTCCATTCTGTTGTTCTCACTCGCCTTATTTCATCTATTGTCTCCAGAAGAATATCCGGTAACTGCGGCCGGGGGTGCGGAAGATTCACTCAGCGGGGATTTTAATTGCACAAAATAGGCATTTCAACATTTTTTTTTGTGTTTATTTTCTGAACACGACCGGGGCTTGTGTCTTCACATAGAAAATATCGCTGGATAAAACGTGATGAGCGTTCGCAGGAAGGTTAGATAAACAGAACACTTCACAATACATCATCGACAATAAGAGGAGACTATCTACAAAATAAGACGAGAATGTGATGAATCGGAATATTAGAAACTGAACATTCCGAGCGGGACTGATACATTGTATCGTGTGAGCGGGCAGAGCCTGACACCTGGCTCCACCAATCACAGTGAGTGGATCACCCCCAGCATTGCCCATAATACAATGTATCACTTTTACCTAGAAAGTTCCTCTAAAGCTCTCCTACATTACGATAACTCACTCAATAGCAGGCATACTCACTACAAGTTGTCTGTTCCTCTCTATATCATAACTTAAAGGGATAGCCCACAGTGGACTATTTTTTTCTTGTTGCTCTATAAATCATATATGTAGCGGGCGGTTATCTGATTGGGATTCTCATACGGAGGGAAAAACACAGGGCAGAAGACACCTATGTGTGAATATATATGGGTCCACTGGTCTCATAAGTTCACCCTATACCTAGCACAGTGTGAAATTCACTAATTCATTCAGATGCATCTAATAGACTGTATCATGCTACTAAATGGTTTTATGGGGGCAGTGGCCCCTCTTACGTAATGGGCTTCTGTGTAGTTGTATAGGGTCAAAATATAGTATGTCTACCATTGCCCCGCTTCGTTGGGCAAAGCAGATGTCATTACAGGCCAGCTTACCTTCAAGTGCCCAGTCATCTTCTGCATTGGGTCACTCAGTGTATACGTGGCTCGCATGTGCTAGGTGCTGCACTTTTACAGAGCCAAGCACAATTACCAGATACTGTATGAATGATTCCCAGATGACTCAGCCTGAGTCATAAAGCCGATTTGGCTCTTTAGTCTTCTATGGTGTGTTTGCTCCGTATGGTTGAAACCGCAACTGCTCCACTTTTCCCCACTTCAAAACTCTTCATTGGTTCCCAATTGGCCACATATCCAGTTCAAACTGCTAACACTGACCTATAAAGCCATCCACAATCTAGCTCCTCCATATATCACCCATTTAATCTCTCAATAGCTTCCAACACATAATCTCTGGTTCTTCTAAGACCGCCTTCTCTCCTCCACACTTGTACATTCCTCACCCAATCACTTCCACAATTTCTCCTGAGTATACCAATCCAGTTCTGTCCCCCTACACGCTCAAGTATCCACTACTTTGGAACTTTCATGCAGACTATAAAAACCATATCTCTTCAGGAAAGCTTACAGCATGCAATGACCAGCTGCCACCTCACCACCACAAAAGCCGCCACCTCACCCTACCGGAGTTGCCACCTCACCATCATCGGACCTGCCTTCTCATCACCTCAAGAGCTGCCACCTCACCACCACCAGAGCTGCCACCTCAATACCAAAGGAGCTGCTATCTCACCACCACTGAAGCTCTAACCTCACCAATACCAGAGATCCCGCCTCACCACCACTGGAGCTCTCACCTCACCACCATCAGAGCGGCCCCACCTCACTACCACGAGAGCTGCCACCTCACCACCAAAGGAGCTGCCACCTAATAAACACCGAAGGTCCCACCTCCCTACTATCAGAGCGGCCACCACTTCACCACCTCCGGAGCTTTCACCTTACCACCACCGAAACTAACATCTCACCACCACCGAAGATGCCACCTCACCAACTCTGGAGCTATCATCTCACCACCACCGGAGCTGCCATTTTACCACCACCACAGCTACCATCTCACCACCACTGGAGCTACAACATCATCCCCACCAGAGATGTTGCACAAACCCATCCTACTGACTCTTCCCCATTATCCTATAAAATGTAAGTCCACGAGGGCAGAATCCTCTCCCCTTTGTACCACTCTGACATTGTTAATTATTTTTATTGTAATCTATATTTCTATCCTGTTCATAATCCCTTCTCATGTTCAGCACTAAGGAATCAATGGTGCTATATAAATAAATACTAATAAAAATTTTATATACTTAACTTCATCAACTTGTCTGCAGCTTGTCCTGACCTTTACGTTTACTTCATTTATGACCAAACTCTGGCTGTTTCTATCTATTTTTTAACAGTGCACTGACAGTCCTAGGCGATCAAGTGATCTGATGAACTGGGCAGGTCGCTCCAGAAATGCTTTGCGACTTTCATGTGACTTTTACCTACTGTGAAATAAATATTTTGTACTCCATTTCACCTAGGACTGTCAGCGCACTGTTTCAAACCACTTTTTTTACTTTGGTACATGTTTATCCCCTGGGATAGCGGTGTTATGCAGCAGACAGTCTGTTGGTGATTGACTTTTTGCTGGGTCATTACCCTCGTTGAACTTTAGTGGTCACATGTCTCTGTGAACCCCACTGCCAGGGTCGGAGAAGTGTGTGGTTCAGACAGCTGAAGAGGTGTATGAGTGCACTGGACACCAGCTACATACTGACTCCTCCCGCTCCATTCTGGGATCCATCTATCGTGAGGATACCCTGCATTGGTGAGCTCCTGGACTGGCGTTTTTATCCGAAGCCTCCCTGTAGCCTCGTTACAAACTTTGTTCTAGGAGCCATCTACCGCGAGGATTCCCTGCATTGGTGAGCTCCTGGACCAGTTGTCCTTCTCAAGTCTCCCTGCGGCCCTATTATGTTTTGCAGAGTTGTGCCTGGAACACATAACTCAATCAGAAGAGTGCTATTGTAGCACCCCAGGATATGGGAACTCGGATGTCTGGACCTCTTACTCTCCAAGCAGGGAATGTCGCCAGTGGCCTGTCCAGATCAGTGGCCCAGGGGACCGCCTCAAACAAGGGGTTTTTAGTATTTACAAGGTATTAAAGTCTTTGTCTCGTGACGTCACCTGTAGTACCTGGGGACTAGACACCAGCGCCGCCACAGTCCTCCAGAGGATGGTGGTATTGTGGCTAGGGTGAAGCAGCTCCCTACAGGTAGAGCTAAGCCTCCGGGGCAGTGTTACCTGCTGTGCCAGGGCAGTGCAAACCGTTGAGAAAAGTCGATGAAAGTGGGACAGAAACACAGAGGCACTTCACTCTTTCAGGTACTTTACTTCCAGAAACTGATCAAGATGGTGATACAGCTCACAGTACTTCCCGCAGGAAGGCCGGCCGGGTAGTTGCAGCAGAATGCAGAATCTGTGGAAGTCTCTTTGGTACCTTCTTGGATCTAACCCCTGTCATGTTCCTTCTCTTTTCAATGCCTGCTTAGTTAGCAGTGTTATGTCCCAGGAGATAAACACCCTGATAACATCTTCGGAGCCGGGACTAGTACGGTCAGAGTATGAACACTCCAGGCCGCGTTGTCAGACCCGTGCACCTCGGGTGAACAAGTCAGGACCTTTCTGTCTGGGCTACTTCTCTCTCTAGCCATCTATTGAAGCCCCCTTTTTCTCTCGGGTAAGCTCCTGTTCTCCGTCTTTATTCGGGGAAGACACTCCCAAAGACTCCCTGTGCGTTCTCCCACTCTGCTTCTCTCCCACTTTCCCTCTCCAACTCTCTTTTTTGGGACCTCCCTCCGGTTGTATCGGTGGGTGTGTGTTGGGATCAAATCCTTCCACAGTGTTCTGCATTCTATTTGCGACAGTGATAACCACACGCTCATCTTTGGGTGCAGTACCTCATTTGTGACGCCTGACCAGTGGGGCGCCACACTATTACTTGCCCTCTAGGTTATTTGTTTTCTGATGTGCACAGTAGCGTTCATTTAGTTTTTTTAGGTACCTATTTTCTAGATGACCTGAATTCCTGCCCATTACTTAGGATAGGCTTTAATCATTAATCTTAGCCATCTGAGGCATCCAGGCAGTGATGTACTAAAAATTTATTAAAATAGGTCTCATAATTTGTAATGAAACAAGAGCTATCACTCAACCTTTGGCCCCTGTTCATCTAGGACCCCTGATGTGGACAGGCAATTGAATTGGTGCTTCTGCTGTGAAACAGACCCAAAGCCTGGGCTCTGTATACAGATCTTGAGTAGCAACACTTCGGTCACCTCAATAGATAACTCCTCCGAACTTTAAAGGACTGTCAGTAGACGGACTTGAGCTAGAACCAAAATATAAATATTTGGGTTTTTGTGAAAACTGTAGATCTTATAGTTATGGGAGACACATTTTCAGCACTATAATCCTAAATGAGATAACAAGAATAGTCTGATAACTGTGCAGCCTGAGCATTAGCCTTTAAATTATATATCAGCCAATGAATGGTTTTGCATATGTCATATTTCCAATTTATGGCTAGCTAAAATCATGATAGGAAATATGACATTAACATCTTACATCTGAGACCTCTAGGGGCAAAGATATCCTGAAAATTAGGGATCCCATAGTTTTCTAGAGACTGGAGCCGCATCCCATGACTATCTCACTAAAGGTACCGTCACACGCCGCAATCTCGAATGGCGATATGTGGCGATCTAACGTGCGTGCACACGTTTTCCATGGTCGCCTCAGATCGCCGATGGCAGCATCACACGCCGCTAAGGCGATGTGTCGCTCCGGAAATCGCCTCCCCTATAGCGGAACCAATGTTGCCTAATTCCATCGCTGCTTCACACGCCGCAATCTCAAAGGCAATGTGGGCGTACATGGTCAGTGCGGCGAGGAGATAGGCGTGCCACAGTGGTTTACACTACACCCCATACACGCTCATTGGACAACGCATCAGCGTTACGATTGATCAGCCTGCTCAGGAAGGCTGGCTAATACATGACGCCATTGTCTGTTGGAGTTTGCACTGAGATTGTGGACGGTTGTGTAGCAGAAGATGTGTGTGGTGCTGAACGGACAGTTCTTCAAATATGGCGCGGTGTCAACTGACAGCCAATGGGAACACAGTAGCCCACACCAATCATCTGAGACGGGGTGCGGACTCCAGCACGCTGAGGCACGCCTACGGGAAATCATAGGCAACGCTCTTTCCATCATTATCGCCCTGTCACATGCCACAACACGGAAATAATATCGCCTTAACGATTGTGGCTAATTATTGAGCAGTGTTCAGGAATCAGGCGACGGCCAAGGGGCGATTTATCGCCGTGAAATTCCCCAATCACACACCGCAGCCGTGAGGCAATTTCACGGCGATTTCTACGGGGCGACATATCGCCTTTATGATCTCCAGGCGAGATTGCGGCGTGTGACGGTACCTCAAGGGAGGTATGTGGGAGTGACTGTTCTTTAGTAAAATAGATTTTGAGTTGATGCCTTGGTTTAATGACAGAAGATACACTGATATGAAGGATTGCTTCATTTTTCATTGGCGTTCTTCTCTCCATAGATCTGTGTTATTCTGTGATATCAGTTCTAGTACTTTTCTTCTGTTTTTCCCTTTAATTTGCTGTAACTGTTTATCCTATATTGTTTTGTCTCTGTTTGTAATACATATTCTATAGTTTTATAAACACTGCCTACTTTTTGTATTAAAAGATACAAAATTGAATATCATTGTTCATCTTGTTCTATAAACCACATGTCAGAAGCTTCAGTAGGCCAAACGTTACCAGTAATGAGTGTCCATTCGGCTTGTATAAACAATTTTTGGTGGCAGCTAATTTTCTCAGGATTTTGTGCAGCTTAGCAGTGACCGTACCGAAGTATATATACTGTATATTCCATGTGTTGGAATTGTGTGTGTATATACTTTACGTTCACTGTGAAAGTACTCAATGATCGCCACATTAGTGAAAGCCGCCATCGTCTTGTCGATCAAACCTCAGTCAATTGTGTGTTGTCCTGACGATTGAAGGCAGCAATGGAATATCTGTGTTATCTCCAGGGCTGTCATCTTGATATTTGATGACAGCAGTAGGATATCTGCGTGATTTTCAGTCCTGGGATGACTTCTTGACATTTGCTCGCAGTGGTGGGATATCAGTGTGATCTTCCGGGCTGTCTCCTGTGACATTTGCTCGCAGTGGTGAGATATCGGCGTGATCTCCCGGCTGTCTCCTTGACATTTGGTGGCAGCGGTGGGATATCAGTGTGATCTCCAGGGCTGTCTCCTGTGACATTTGGTGGCAGTGGTGAAATATCAGTGTGATCTCCAGGGCTGTCCCCTGTGACATTTGGTGGCAGTGGTAAGATATCGGCGTGATCTCCCGGCTGTCTCCTGTGACATTTGGTGGCAGTGGTGAGATATCAGTGTGATCTCCAGGGCTGTCCCCTGTGACATTTAGTGGCAGTGGTAAGATATCGGCGTGATCTCCCGGCTGTCTCTTGTGACATTTGATTTCAGTGGTGGGATATCGGCGTGATCTCCCGGGCTGTCTCCTTGACATTTGGTGGCAGTGGTGAGATATCGGCGTGATCTCCCGGCTGTCTCCTTGACATTTGGTGGCAGCGGTGGGATATCAGTGTGATCTCCCGGGCTGTCTCCTGTGACATTTGGTGGCAGTGGTGAGATATCGGCGTGATCTCCCGGCTGTCTCCTTGACATTTGGTGGCAGCGGTGGGATATCAGTGTGATCTCCCGGCTGTCTCCTTGACATTTGGTGGCAGTGGTGAGATATCGGCGTGATCTCCCGGGCTGTCTCATTGACATTTGGTGGCAGCGGTGAGATGTCTGCTTTGTCTCTTGGGCTCTCTCCATGACCATATCAATTTTCTCTATATCATTATTATTTATTTCTCTCTTTGTCATCTATATTTATTTATTGAGTTCATTATCTAAAATTAAAAATGTCTTTAAAACAAAACATTAAACATGACAAAAAAATGTAAAAAATCCTTAAAGGTGCTAAGTGTTCACTTGATCCTGGGGTTGGAGCTGTCTCATGACGGCCCGTACAGATCTGCGGGGATGTTATTATACTTTTCTCGCAATTATCTCCAGCGCAGGAGCTAATTACGACCGATGTCTCCTCCTACTATTTTCCTGGTGACACATCAGAAAGAATAATTAAAGGGGTTTGGTGTGGATAATAAAAGCCGCAAGATGGAGAACAGGGTTCTGAGGACTTAGGAGCAAAAACACAGACTGGCGCCCTGCGAGAACAGAACGCTACTTACGGCTTTGTTTAAAGAAAGAAAGTTTTATTCTTTGTAATCATAGGTTTTCTTAACAGATGGACGAAATCTGCTAAAGGCATTTACCATGAGCCTCTATGGATGAACTTCTCCTTGACCTGAAGATGCTAATCGTTTCCATAGGGTGTAAGCGGTTAACTCTTACCATATAATTTTCAGCCTTTAATCTGGAATATTCAGATGTCAGGCACCGGCGGAACCCTCCATTTATTCCTGTGTTTGCAAAAATTTGCATAACTGCAAACTGCGCTACCTGAGAGTGGCCAGGTCCTGATTTATGATCCTGTTTAGATCACCCTCTCCATAAATCTCCCGGCGTAGGACACCCCTGTTCTCGTATTTATTGACCAAAGACAATTTGTGCTGAATGGTTTGATATCTTGCCAGACACTCGCTAGGGAATATCTTTTTAAATCATATTCTGGATGCAGATATGAGCTTTTTCTACAGATGACTCGGCGGCTATGATACACATTTGGGATGAGATTAGGACAATTCTCTAAAAAGAAATAATGTTTGATGACGGACTGTGTTCAGAAATGTAAATGCCAACAGAGAATGTAAACTTTAATGAACAGAAAGATAGAAAATTAAAATTAGCTTGAGTTGTCTCTGTAACCTGCAGTGCCACTCTTCACCACTACGGACAGGAAAACAGTTTTCCATAAGCATCAATGCAACAGCGCCCCCAATTCGGGTTTAAGTGTACCTGTCGATTCAGGCCTCCAGTTTGGCGACTTGGGGGTGAACAGCCACACCGCTCTTGGAGCCGGTCCTCCGTTCCGGGACTTAACCCTTCCGGTCGGTAGTCGTACCGGGTCTAGATTCATTACATAAGAAATGACATTATGTTTGCTTATTATTCACCCATTTTCTTCTTTGCAGTTGAACTAGTTGTTATAATGTCTCTTTTACACAGCACACAGACATAGTACATGTTCAGAACCAGCAGCAGCATGGAGGACACTATACAGCAGTACTGACCGGTGTAGCTTTAAAACCTAAAGTCTAAAGTGAGATAAAACACTTCCTGGAAACTTACTGGAAAGCAACACCATATAGACAAATATAATGTCTCTTTTACACAGCACACAGACATAGTACATGTTCAGAACCAGCAGCAGCATGGAGGACACTATACACCAGTACTGACCGGTGTAGCTTTAAAACCAAAAGTCTAAAGTGAGATAAAACACTTCCTGGAAAGTTACTGGAAAGCAACTGTGGCGCCCCTGCGGGTATGCGCCACAGAATGGTATTACACTTGAATATAAAATGTGTTTTTACTTGTAAGTTGCCAGGTTACGATTTAATGCTTATGGAGTCTATTTTTAGCACTCACTTAGGACCGCACCACTTAGTGTAGGGGAAACTGACTTTATGGTAGGTTCCACAGGTGGTGGGCGGAGCTTAGGATAGAGCAGAGTGACAGTTAAGAATTTACCTCAGACGGCGTTGGGAAGGCAGACAGTGTGGTCACGCCTGGCAGCCTGAGCTGAGTGGAGGGTACCCCAACTATATGTGGGGGCCCAGGACAGATGGCAACGGACCTAGACTGGTAGGAACCAGCTGGTCATGTTGAGGGTTCACAGGTGACACGGACTACCGAGGCAGCCAGGAGTTCATCCCTGACTGCGAAGCCGACGAGCTGCAGGCCCAACCAGACCGGGTTGCTGACAGCACCACAAGTTACCTCACCCCTCATGCCCAAAAGACGGTCCTACACTAGTGAGGAAAGACTGAAACCCGGTGTCAAGTGGGAAACTTGTGCGTTCCTGCTGTTCCCATTTGGACTGGTAATAGTCAATTTAATCCTACTAGACACAGACTGCAGGACTGGCGGGTGAGCTCTGCGAAGGTGGGAAAGAAGGAAAGATCTAGAAAGAGAATAGAAACCCTGAAAGACAAAGAAGGAACATCTATAGACTCCTTAAGAGGAAAATCCTGAGTTGGTGACAACCCTCTAAACCAAACTGTACCGTGTATTGTTATATCATCATCCGGTACCGAGTAAAGCAAAGTTAAACAAGAACTGGTTTCTGTTATTCTTCCTGCCGCAGCTCAAAGGACTCATCATCATCAACATCAACAGCAGAAGGGTAAGAACTGCACCACCATTTAACATCACTGTCCTCCCTCACCGTCTCATATACCATCATAGCTGCCCTGAGGTAAAGCTCCACCTGTGGGGAGCTGTACCACACACTGCTGCCCCCTCCATCACCTCAGCGGCCGGCTGGCAGCGCCGGTACCACCTTACCGGACTCTACAGGTGGCGTCACGTTCCCCTGTAAATAACCCCTTTCACCCCCACCGTTTACCAACAACACCTGGTATAATTGTTCGCCAGGGCACGGCACCGGGGATACCGACCACCCGTGACATCCCACACAGAAGCCCCGGTGACCGAGTACCCCACGCACCCCAGCTCTGGTCGAAACAAATTGGCGTCACGAACAGGATGAGCCAGCCTGGTATCTACCAGGTGAAGTGTGCCTTAAGAACTTTATTATTGTCTAACTGTGTGGATTATAAAAACTGTGCCGAGCCGCCATTACATCGCCTCAGAAATTACAACTGCGTCACAGCAGGAGAAAGAGCGGGAAGATAAGCCCCGCCCCCCTCCGCTCTGCCGAGGAGTGACGAAGGCAGTGGCGGGCTCCGGAAAAGCCCGAAGGACTTGCCCATTAGAACTTTGTGGCGGGCTTAAAAGTGCAGAAACAACAATGTGCCGGCCTAGGGGCGTGCCTCGGCCCCTTAACAAACATAGGCCATTCAAGAGGCGCCAAAAAGTCTCCCCGCCCCCATTGTTCTCAATCAACCAAGGGGGCGGGTCGAGCGCCAGCCCACACCGGTTATGGACTATAAGAACTAAGCAGGATGCGGCCGGGAGCGGACTCAATATACCTGGTCAGGCTCCGGACCTGTTACCTGTAACCGGCTGTGAGGCAATGGCAGTCCCAGCTGCTGATTCCCTGGGACCGATTTATGCACCCCTTGTGGAGCCCGGAGAGGAGGATATCACCGAGTCGGAGGACTTCATCCAGTTCCTGAAGGAGCCGGTGGTACAGAGGAGGCCGGGCCCCGCGAGCTATGGAGGGTCGCGGTACCAGCATCAGCAGCAACGGTTGGAGAGAGGAGAGTCCATCTATCTGCAGTTCCCCAGGGCCACCTGGACCGGGACCTGTATTGTGGGGATAAATAAACGCCACGCAGGTCTCGGTGGGAGGTTTGCAAACCGGGTCAGTAAGTTGAGCAGTAAAGAGTTAACCCGGTATTGCACTGTTCAAAGTGTGAGCAGAATCGTTTAAAATGCATATTTTCCTTGCATTGCACTGTTTCTTTTTCCTTTTCAGCACTTGATGGACAGTAACCAAAGAACTTGTTACCTGGTCCCAGTTGGGCCAGTATGGACTAGATTATAGTCAAAGTTTGATGCAACGTTATAAGCAATGCGCCTCCCTAATAGGGAAGAAAAGAAGCAATCTTATTGTTAATACCTGTTAAATGTTCAATGTTATATGTAAAATGCATTTTTGTATTTCAGGTTTGGTTTGACACCCGCGGACGGGTGTGTTTCACCAAGGGGGTGTGTGGCGCCCCTGCGGGTATGCGCCACAGAATGGTATTACACTTGAATATAAAATGTGTTTTTACTTGTAAGTTGCCAGGTTACGATTTAATGCTTATGGAGTCTATTTTTAGCACTCACTTAGGACCGCACCACTTAGTGTAGGGGAAACTGACTTTATGGTAGGTTCCACAGGTGGTGGGCGGAGCTTAGGATAGAGCAGAGTGACAGTTAAGAATTTACCTCAGACGGCGTTGGGAAGGCAGACAGTGTGGTCACGCCTGGCAGCCTGAGCTGAGTGGAGGGTACCCCAACTATATGTGGGGGCCCAGGACAGATGGCAACGGACCTAGACTGGTAGGAACCAGCTGGTCATGTTGAGGGTTCACAGGTGACACGGACTACCGAGGCAGCCAGGAGTTCATCCCTGACTGCGAAGCCGACGAGCTGCAGGCCCAACCAGACCGGGTTGCTGACAGCACCACAAGTTACCTCACCCCTCATGCCCAAAAGACGGTCCTACA
The DNA here is from genome assembly GCA_033576535.1 of Allobates femoralis. Taxonomy (NCBI): domain Eukaryota; kingdom Metazoa; phylum Chordata; class Amphibia; order Anura; family Aromobatidae; genus Allobates; species Allobates femoralis. Next base: position 43,151,633 of record JARQOC010000012.1, on the reverse strand, counting down.
CTAGTGAGGAAAGACTGAAACCCGGTGTCAAGTGGGAAACTTGTGCGTTCCTGCTGTTCCCATTTGGACTGGTAATAGTCAATTTAATCCTACTAGACACAGACTGCAGGACTGGCGGGTGAGCTCTGCGAAGGTGGGAAAGAAGGAAAGATCTAGAAAGAGAATAGAAACCCTGAAAGACAAAGAAGGAACATCTATAGACTCCTTAAGAGGAAAATCCTGAGTTGGTGACAACCCTCTAAACCAAACTGTACCGTGTATTGTTATATCATCATCCGGTACCGAGTAAAGCAAAGTTAAACAAGAACTGGTTTCTGTTATTCTTCCTGCCGCAGCTCAAAGGACTCATCATCATCAACATCAACAGCAGAAGGGTAAGAACTGCACCACCATTTAACATCACTGTCCTCCCTCACCGTCTCATATACCATCATAGCTGCCCTGAGGTAAAGCTCCACCTGTGGGGAGCTGTACCACACACTGCTGCCCCCTCCATCACCTCAGCGGCCGGCTGGCAGCGCCGGTACCACCTTACCGGACTCTACAGGTGGCGTCACGTTCCCCTGTAAATAACCCCTTTCACCCCCACCGTTTACCAACAACACCTGGTATAATTGTTCGCCAGGGCACGGCACCGGGGATACCGACCACCCGTGACATCCCACACAGAAGCCCCGGTGACCGAGTACCCCACGCACCCCAGCTCTGGTCGAAACACAACACCATATAGACAAATATAATGTCTCTTTTACACAGCACACAGACATAGTACATGTTCAGAACCAGCAGCAGCATGGAGGACACTATACAGCAGTACTGACCGGTGTAGCTTTAAAACCTAAAGTCTAAAGTAAGATAAAACACTTCCTGGAAACATACTGGAAAGCAACACCATATAGACAAATATAATGTCTCTTTTACACAGCACACAGACATAGTACATGTTCAGAACCAGCAGCAGCATGGAGGACACTATACAGCAGTACTGACCGGTGTAGCTTTAAAACCTAAAGTCTAAAGTGAGATAAAACACTTCCTGGAAACTTACTGGAAAGCAACACCATATAGACAAATATAATGTCTCTTTTACACAGCACACAGACATAGTACATGTTCAGAACCAGCAGCAGCATGGAGGACACTATACACCAGTACTGACCGGTGTAGCTTTAAAACCAAAAGTCTAAAGTGAGATAAAACACTTCCTGGAAAGTTACTGGAAAGCAACACCATATAGACAAATATAATGTCTCTTTTACACAGCACACAGACATAGTACATGTTCAGAACCAGCAGCAGCATGGAGGACACTATACAGCAGTACTGACCGGTGTAGCTTTAAAACCTAAAGTCTAAAGTGAGATAAAACACTTCCTGGAAACTTACTGGAAAGCAATACCATATAGACAAATATAATGTCTCTTTTACACAGCACACAGACATAGTACATGTTCAGAACCAGCAGCAGCATGGAGGACACTATACAGCAGTACTGACCGGTGTAGCTTTAAAACCAAAAGTCTAAAGTGAGATAAAACACTTCCTGGAAAGCTACTGGAAAGCAACACCATATAGACAAATATAATGTCTCTTTTACACAGCACACAGACATAGTACATGTTCAGAACCAGCAGCAGCATGGAGGACACTATACAGCAGTACTGACCGGTGTAGCTTTAAAACCTAAAGTCTAAAGTGAGATAAAACACTTCCTGGAAACTTACTGGAAAGCAACACCATATAGACAAATATAATGTCTCTTTTACACAGCACACAGACATAGTACATGTTCAGAACCAGCAGCAGCATGGAGGACACTATACAGCAGTACTGACCGCTGTAGCTTTAAAACCTAAAGTCTAAAGTGAGATAAAACACTTCCTGGAAACTTACTGGAAAGCAACACCATATAGACAAATATAATGTCTCTTTTACACAGCACACAGACATAGTACATGTTCAGAACCAGCAGCAGCATGGAGGACACTATACAGCAGTACTGACCGGTGTAGCTTTAAAACCAAAAGTCTAAAGTGAGATAAAACACTTCCTGGAAAGTTACTGGAAAGCAACACCATATAGACAAATATAATGTCTCTTTTACACAGCACACAGACATAGTACATGTTCAGAACCAGCAGCAGCATGGAGGACACTATACAGCAGTACTGACCGCTGTAGCTTTAAAACCAAAAGTCTAAAGTGAGATAAAACACTTCCTGGAAACTTACTGTAAAGCAACACCATATAGACAAATATAATGTCTCTTTTACACAGCACACAGACATAGTACATGTTCAGAACCAGCAGCAGCATGGAGGACACTATACAGCAGTACTGACCGCTGTAGCTTTAAAACCAAAAGTCTAAAGTGAGATAAAACACTTCCTGGAAACTTACTGGAAAGCAACACCATACAGACAAATATACAGCAAGACAGCTCAGTGTACCTTTGAAGCAAGTTCTGGTGTGAGATAAAACACTTACTACAAAGCAGAATTATGGAGGACATTATACCGCAATATTGACCAGTGTGGCTATTACTACAGCCCAGTTGAAATAGAACACTTACTAGAAAGTAGAAGCATATAGGATATTATAATTCAGTATTGGCCAGTATAGCTTAAAATCCAGCCACATCTGGTTGAGATAATGAACTTGCTAGTAAGCAGCCGCATGCCTTTGTATAGCAGTACTGATCAGTGTAGATTTGAATACAGCCCAGGTGAACTAAAACACTTGCTAGAAAGCAGAAGCATAGAGGAAATTATGCTGCAGTATTGGCCAGTATAACTTTGAATCCACATGTGGATGCGATAATACATTTGCTATTAAGCAATTGTGTGGGGGACTTTATATAGCAATACTAACCAGGGTAGCTTTAAATCCAGCCCAGGTGAGACAAAACACTTACTGGAAAGCTAGAGGATAGATAATGACTCACCCCAGGGCCGTGGGGTACCCGGCCCCGGGCGTTGCAGTTCACGTGGGATGTCATGGGGCCTGTTGCCGGTTGCCGTGGCCCTGGTGGTCTCTGAAAAGGGGAAATGAAGTCAAAGGGAGTAAAATAAGGGATGATTCGTGACGCCATCTATGTTTCCAGTAATGTTACCGGCGTTGCGGGACAGGCCTCTGGAATGATGGTGGAGCAGAAAGATGGTTACGCTCCCCGTATGTGGAGTGGGATCCCCGGGACAGTGTGGAAGTTAATGATGGTTTCACACAGGGATGCAGATGCTCCAGGCCTTGTCACTGATCCTCCTCCCTGCTGCGGTTGGTGGCTCCTCAGCTTTTTTGCTCTGTGTAAATTTACTGGCAGTTCTTAATGACACTGTCCTTTCGGGTCTGCCTGGCCTGGGTAGCCACTGGGAGTCAGAATGCTTCGCTCAGGACCAAGCCGCACTGCCGCCTGAGCCGCCCCTTCAGCAGCGAGTGAGGACTGGGAGGGGGGGGATGGTGCTGGCGGAGCCCAGCACTGCCGCCCCTTCACCAGCGAATGAGGACCGGCGGGGGGGGTGCTGGCAGAGCCCAGCACCGCCGCCCCTTGAGCTGTGTTCCAGCGGGTCGCTACTCGGCGGCTCTTACCTGCACTGAGCCGCCGGCGCCATGACAGGGGGACGCTGTGTGCATAGGGAGCAGCCCCCTTCTGCACAGCCGCTCCCCCTGCCTCTTGCCGCCTGAATGAAAGAGCTCACACTGTCCAATGGACGGTGCGGCCCTGCTTGGTGGTATGCCTGCCGTTTCTGTCTGGTCCCTTACTGCACTCTCTCCTGTTTCCCTGAGCGCTCCCGTGTGCAGAGCCTGTAGCCAGCTCCCACGGATCTCTTGGTGGAGGACACTTCCCCGGGTCCCCCAGACCCTATACGGTGCCTTTTTCTGGAGGCGCTGGGGGTTGACCACAACTTCCTCTAGAAGCTCGGGGGTGAACAGCCGCACCGCTCTTGGAGCCGGTCCTCCATTCCGGGACTGAACCCTTCCGGTCGGTAGTCGTACCGGGTCTGGATTCAGGCGCACCCAACACCTGGTACCCCTAGGGTCCCCTTTCTTCCTCATGGCTCCTCCTCCGTCCTGCACTCCTCACTCCCCAATGGAGTTCTGTGCTGACTGACCTCACTCTCCTCCCACCCATACACTTTTCTACCCTGTCTCTTCTCCATGGGACTGGGTCCTCCCTGAAGTAAGCACACCCACGGTCCCCTTCCTAGGGTGTGTGTGGATGTGTGTAATGAGGGTCCCTTATGCAGCATACCGATTCCTCAATCACAGGAATACTACACACTCTTTTATGGGTGCAGTCAGGGCCGCACCGTCCATTGGACAGTGTGAGCCCTGTCATTCAGGCGGCAGCCGGCAGTGGGAGCGGCTGTGCAGAAGGGGGCGGCGCCTCATGCAAACAGCCTCCCCCTGTCATGGCGCCAGCCGCTCACCCCGCGCACCGGAGGTAAGCGGCGACCGCCGGGGGAGAGGCACAGAAGGGGCGGCAGGGGCCCCAGGCATCAATAGCACCCCCCCCCCCCGGTACTCACGGCCGCGGCCGGCAATCACTGCCGCGGCTCAGGCGGCATGGCGCGACCCGGTCACTGTAGAAGGGGCGGCAGGCCCGGGCTTCGATAGCACCCCCCCCCCCCCGCAATCAGTGCCACGGCTCAGGCGGCAGTGGGGCTCGGTGCACCCCTGGGTGCAGTACCCCTACGTGGCGTCCCGACCAGTGGGGCGCCACAAGAACATCATATAGCAATACTGACCAGTGCGTCTTTGAATTCAGCAAGCTCTTGGGTAGATTTTATTATGTTTTTAGTAAGCAATTGCATGGGGAACATACCCAATAAAGCTTTTAATCCAGTTCAGGATGAGATAAAACACTTTTTAGTAAGTAGAAGCACTGAGGACATTATACCTCAACACTGACCAGTGTAGCTTTAGGGTGAGATAAAAACACTTCATAGAATTTAGTAGCAGCATGTGTGGCGCCCTGTGCCAGGTAAGCCACAGAACCAACTAGAACACAAAGGATTTCCACGTCTGGTACCTCACATACACCCAACACCTTCCACTCCAGGCCTGTAGGGGGAGCTCCACTGGTTGCTGTTAAGCCAGTTCCCCTATAAATACAGGTGCTGGGGGGAAAATCAGCCAGAGTGTGCAGTCGCTAGGAGAACTGTGAAGTTCAGCTCAGAGCCTAGTGAGCAAAACTGGATACCGGAGCCGTGCTAGGCCTGAGATCAGTGCACCGCCAGAGCCAGTGTGAGGGTCCAGAGAGTGAGGACGACAGGCAGAGACGAGGAACAGTACAGCGGGGGCAGAAGAGCCATCCGGCACACCCCAGGAGAACATCGGTCACTGGAGACCGAGTCTGCAACAGGGAAAGAGATCAGCCCAGCAGAAAATCCAGTACACCATGGCGGCTTAGCCTCCTGGACACCCGTAGCACCCACATTTGAGAGCCAGGAGCCGCAGGAGAGATAGCGGTAACCAAGCGAGAGCCCTCAGTGCAGCAACATGGGTGTAACAGACGCAGAAAGTCAGGCTTTGTTTCACACATGCCAGACTAGAGAGAAGGAACAGGACAAGGAGGCCTATACCTCACTAGACGTGGAAGTCCCAAAGGGCATCCTTCATCCCTGGACGTGTACCAGGTTCCATCAGTAAAGGTACCAAAAGAGACTTTCTGTGTGTGTGTCCATCATTCTAGACCCACACTATAACGACTACGCTGTTCTATTCCACTATTGCTACTTCCAACTCCCCGGGGACTCAGCCCTGCCTGTAGAGGGCTACAACACCTTGCTGCCGCCCATTACCCCGGAGGTCCCAGCAGAGCCGGTGCCATTACCGGACCTACAGGTGGCGTCGCGACCGACAATAACTTTAATCCCTGTAAATATACCGCTTTTTATTGTCACCCAAGGGCACAGGCTCGGGCACGGACCACCCGTTTCATCCCTGCCCCCGACTGCCCGAGACCTGAGTATCCAGTCCTTTGTGGCCCCAGACACATGGAGGCCATTATGTAGCAGTATGGGCCAGTGTAACTATGAATCCAGCCTAAGGCCGGCTTCACACCACAATTTTCTGCTATCAGATTCTGTCCTGTCTTTTGCAGGATGCAACGGACAGAACCTGGAGGCCTCGGACAAAACAGAATCAGCAGCTGCCACTTTACAGTGCTGAAATTTCAGCCTAGGAGCTCTCCAGGTGCTGAAATTCAGTGGCGGCTGCTTTTAACAGCTGCCGCTCTTTTATCACCCGGCGTCTGGGAACCGGTCTAATTTCATGTCGGATCCGGCGCGATCCAGCGCCTATAGACTCCCATGCTATGGACGCCGGATCCAGGAGGATCCGGTTTTGTGCGATTTTTACCCCGGACACAAAAAATGCTGCAAGCTCCGATTTTGTGTCCGGGACAAAAAACAAAAACAGCTGGATACTCTCGGACAGACAACAAACCGGATGGCAAATAGCTGCCATCCGACACCATCCAGAACCATGGGGATGCAAGAGGGGCCAAATCGGATCCGGGGCTGTCTGGTTCACTTAGATTTTCTTGTCCGCTTGGTTTATACAAAGTATTCTATTCATTAATATTTGAGCCGTTGATTAGATGATAAATTCTATATTGGGGAGGTTTTGGCAAATGGGACCCTCACAAGACATCCTTGACTGGAGACGTATCTCATCAGTTGGACTCCATTATTCTTTTAAGGGTTAACGTGTATTTCCTGTTTTCTAATATGTCTCCATAGATTCTTGTTTTCTGTTATGTATCCATAGATTCTTGTTTTCTGTTATCTATCCAATATCTCTCTGTTACTTATGGATTGCTACTTATACGAGGATGATTTATAAGAAGACCCTGATAGATAACTTATTCAGTATGAAATCAGGCAAAACATTCCATAGGCTGCAATTCACAACACAACCACCGGGTGACCACAAACGACACTTATATCATAAACATCTCCCGATAGAGTATCACAAAACTATGTTGTTTTTTTTCAAAGCTACCAATATCTGTATTTATATAGCTCAGATGAGAGGTAAAAAAGGACACATCTGGACAGGAATATGTCAATCATTTCATCTTTACCATAGACACCTGCAGTAAAATCTACTTCTTACAAGCACAATAACTTAGGAATTAATCTTCCGTAAGAAATATCAGACAGATCATTTTAATCATCAAGTAGGGCTGTTTCCTATGATTCTTTGTAGAAAAAAAAAAATATATTATCCATTAAATTCCCTCAGTAGGGATGCCGGTTCTCACTCTGAAATATAATAAATATTGCAATTTCTGGAAAAAAGTTGACACTCTTTATTGGGTTACCCAACGTTATTTTACAGAAAGTAAAACAGAGCGAGCAAACGCAGACGCCTGGTGTAAATATCCCGCCGTATTATACAAAAAGGTCAGTGGGGAATGTAAAATGTGACAGGTCAGAACCTGATCCTGAGCAGAGAACCCGAAACACTAACTGGAAAAGGACATTACCATTCATCAGCGAAGCCTGTGTTGATGTTACCATGCCACAGTCAGGGGGACGTACAATACTCCGCTTCTATGAATTAGCTCCGACCTTCTGAGTTATGTCCTTAAAAAGAAGCCCTTTTCCACCAAGGAGATTCATTTTTGTACAGTGTTGCCTTAAACTAGAAAGACATGAAATGCTCCCGCCCTCCACCAAAATGCAGGTTAGACTCCATCAATGAACCACACCGGGGGCAGCTACTACCGCTACACCACCTACAACTAAACCCTAACCCCCTTTTCCTAGAACAGCTCCTCAAATCGATCACACGACTTCCTGCTGCTTGAAACATTAATGATCGACTCTAGGGGCATCTGACCACAAGGGTTCATTTTTCCTACAGTGCCCCCACTGGTGAAATGAAGCATTACACTGTAAAGCGAGAAAAGCTTCTTATAGTATAAAGTAACTTTGCTTGACTTTTGAGGGGAGGCGGGAAGGGGTTACAATAGAAAACCTTATACTCACTTTGCTCCTTACTTGTCCGGGTGTCTCCCCGCCTAGTACTCCACTGACTTGTTTTCTCTCTCTGACTCCAGTCTTCTCTTCCAACTTGACTCATTAGCTCCTCCGATGTTGACTTGGCCACAAGGGACGCCATGTTCTTGTTGACAACACGTGCTGGTGTCGTAATTTTGTAGGGTGACACAGGTTGACATACTTTTACTTTTGTTGGGTTACACACCATTTCATTGTGATATTATGGGGCAACACACACTAACGTCATATTCATGTGGGGCGATGTCACGCTTGGACTAAGGGGATGTTCAGCAACGATGCGTGACAGTGGCGCAAGGACCAATGATGTCCGGTGTGCAACAACGAAAAAACAACAGACAGGGAAACACCAAAGGGATAAATATAATGGAAGGCCCTGCGGGAGAGAGGTGACCTCGTGCATTCATCTGCGGCTGTGCCCTGATCTCCCTACCGTCCCTATCAGTGCTTTTTTTTGTGAAAAAATATTTCCTGGTACGCATACCCGAGGCGAGAGCGGGGGGGGGGGAGGTTGCTGTCAGGCGCCGGCTGAGCTTGAGAAGTGGGGGAGGGGTGCAGCCCTACGTCTCGTCCTTCACTTCTGTGGCCTATATGGCAATTTCAATCCAAAGCTATGTAATTCAGATTTTCATCCCTCTTCACCCTCCATCCTCAATCCCTCTGATCTCTCCATCCCCCTGTTCCCTCCATCCTCCTGCACCCTCCATTCTCCATCCCCTGGTCTCTCCATCCTCCATCCCCCTGCTCCTTTCATCCTCCATCCCACTGCTTCTTCCATCTACCATTCCCCTGCTCCTTTCATCCTTTATCCCCCTGTTTCCTCCATCCTCCTGCTCCTTCCATCCTCCATCTCCATGCTCCCTCCATTCTCCATCCTCTTGGTCTCTCCATCCTCAATCCCTTGGTCTCTATCCTCATCCCCCTGGTCTCCCCATCCTCCACCCCCCTGCTCTCTCATCCACCTGATCCCTCCATCCTCCATCCACCTTATCTCTCCATCCCTCTGTGCCCTCCATCCTCAATCCCTCTGATCTCTCCATCCCCCTGTTCCCTCCATCCAACGCTCCTTGCATCCTCCATCCTTCTGCTCCTTCCATCCTCCATCCCCCTACTCCTTCCATCCTCTATTCCCCTGCTCCTTTCATCCTACATCCCCCTGTTCCCTCCATCCCCCTGCTCCTTCCATCCTCCATCCCCCTGCTCCTTCCATCCTCTATTCCCCTGCTCCTTTCATCCTTCATCCCCCTGTTCCCTCCATCCTCCATCTCCCTGCTCCTTCCATCCTCTATTCCCCTGCTCCTTCCATCCTCCATATCCCTGCTCCTTCCATCCTCTATTCCCTGCTCCTTTCATCCTTCATCCCCTGTTCCCTCCATCCTCCTGCTCCCTCCATTCTTCATCCCCCTGGTCTCTCCATCCCCTGCTCCGAGTCCTTTCAATTCATCCTCCATCCCCCTGCTCCTTCCATCCTCGATCCCCCTGATCTCTCCATCCTCCATCCCTCTTGTCTCAATTTCTCCATACCCTGCCTGTCCTGATCTCTATCCCCCCTGCATCCTCTCCCCCTGCACAGCCTGCCGCCCTCTGCACTCATCACAGTCACTGACAGTCTGTCAGTGCTGTTGTCACATACCCTGCACTGCAGCCTGCATTAGTCGTCCTCCTCCATCTTCTTTCCCTGTGGGCAAAACTCCGCCCACCCGAGTCACATGCATGTGACATCATCGCAGGTCCTCTGGCGCTGAGGGAAACTGTACTACACACAGCCTGTGAGTGACACAGCAGGTCAGTGCTGCCTGCTCTTTAGATTTTCCAGTAGGCCGTACCGGTATGTACTGCCGATCTTCAGATTTTCCGGTACGGCGTACCGGTATGTACCCCACAAAAAAAGCACTGGTCCCTATACGAGTTCTTTAACCTCGTCGCCAAGCAGGAAACCTAAGCCCTCTGCTGGTCCTGATGTTAACCCTCACTAGGCAAGGCCAGCGGAAGCACCCTGTGATCCTATAAAGGCAGAGGTAATCACAGAGTGGCTACACCTGGACAAGGTGCAGTTAGCTTGCTGGCAACAGAGACTAACATTAACTCCGCCAGTGCCAAAGGAAAAGTACATATTTAATATGAAGTCTTAATGCAGACATTAGACTTAGGTCCAAAGCAGTCACAAGTCTCCTAGGAAAGGGAGACCATCGTGACAGGTGATGTACTAAGAGGTAGTGATCTTGTGGGGAGACACAAATTGACATTGTGATCTTGTGGGACGACACACGTTGACGTCATACTCATGTCGGGAGACGCATGTTGATGTAATTATGATCTTGTGTGTCAACACACGCTGGCATCGTACTCTTGTGGTGCAGACAACACACATTGACTTCATAATCTTGTGGGGTAACACATGTTGACATCATACTCTTGTGGGACAACACACATTGCTGTCATGATCTTGCGGGGTGAAACACGTGGGCAATGCACATTGATGTCATAATCTTGTGGGGTGACCAACATTGATGTCATACTCTGGTGGGATGGCACACTTTGACATCATGATCTTGTGGGGTCACGTACCTTGACGTCATAATTTTGTGGGGTGACACGTTGAACTCATTATCTTGTGGTGTGGCATATGTTAACATCCTGATCTTGTGGGACTACACACATTTGGGGACTGCCAGGGGCGTAACTACAATAGGTGCAGGAGTTGCAATCGCACCCGGGCCCTGGAGCTTAGGGGGGCCCTAAAAGTCCCTTTGACCTATAGAAAAAGACTAACTTTATTAAAGATTTGCAATAGTTAGGGGCCCCGTTGAAGCTTTTGCATTGGGGCCCATGAGTTTCAAGTTACGCCACTGGGGACTACACACATTTGACATCATAATCCTGTGGGGCCAGAGACATTCACATCATGATCTTGTGGGACCACACACCTTGACATCGTGCATGATCTTGTGGGGTGGCACATTTTAATACCATTTTAACATGGCTGGGCACGGTAGCCATGGGTGAGGTACTAGTCTCCTATGCACTGCCAAGCTACATGGAAATGGGAGTCCTGTCTAGATGTGAGTATCTTTGTATTGCTCTTTACCTGGTGATATTTTCTTATCAATAGGCAACCCTAGTGGTGGATAGCTGTACCAGGTGCCGAGATAACGGTGACATCCAGACTCTTGTGACACCTCTGTATTCTTTTTGGCCTAGAGCTCAGTAATAAGGACTTATCACTATCTGCTCATTGAATTAATTTTAGCAGTCTAGTTCTAGGATGGGAATTCATTTTAAGGGACTCTGGAAAGGTCTGATTTAACTTTAGTTGTTTTGGGTCTGATTACATTTTTGAGTGTTTAGGGCTGAATAATACTCAGGATCTGCTGTCATAATACATTTCATGAGTTTCATAGTCTAAGGACTGAATTAGATTTAGAGA
>JARQOC010000012.1:43098548-43140079 GCA_033576535.1 Allobates femoralis | reverse complement strand
CACCGGAGTAATGGTGCTCAACCGTGGTGACGGTAGGGAGATGGCCAGTAGAAGGTGGCCAGGGGGCCGCTCGGGACTGTGCGAGCCCCCTCTCCTAAGTTGCAGAGCTGGGAATCTGCAGAGGTCTTCTACGTTGCTGTTCGACTCCCAGACTAGACTAGACTAACTACTCTAGCTAGACTAAACTTCTACTACACACTACCCTTACACTCCGCCCACCAGGACCTGATTGGCCCTCTATGCTAGGTGATGCATGTAGGCTATGGATCTCTGAGTTAACCATATGACTGCTGGGTCAGAGAATATTGCTGCTGCTGTCTTGGCTGCAATACCCTCCTGTGACGCACTCGGTGCAGGGCGCCACACAGCCTCTTGCTGTAACTGGGGATTGTGATAAATTAATTTCTCACCCCTGCTCTATTATGTATAGCATTATATGTAGAACTGAATAAAGAGGAAAAAACTGTGCAGCGCGCTACACGAGTTACTGATTGTCTAATTTTAGTTCTTTTATAGTTCCCCACCTATATGTTAATCACATGCAGAATCACATGATCATGTGACATGTAACATGATACCTTCTAGGCAGCCTAGGGCCCTGTCTAGTTTTAATCTGCCCCTGGCTATAATAGACAAAGGGGTTAGGTAGCAGGATGGCAGAGACAGTCTAAAGGCGATCAGGGGAACTAGTCTGACCCTGTACACTGGGGGTCCATAGCTGACCCTGTTTCCAAAATTACTTCTAAAGGTGAGGATGTCTGGGCCATCATCCTTGCCCTGTTCTTGACAAGCCCTAGGCTAACTCCCCCTCACCTCCACCCATTGATGGGGTAAATGTGGCACCCTGGCACCTGTTGGGCACCACAGAAATCCTTAGGTACAAATGGAGTAAGTAACAGCACAGCAAAACCACAACACAAACAACACTTAGAACACCTGGTTTCACCCCGAGCCTCTAGGGGGAGCTAACACTGGTGACTTCTAACCAGTTCCCCCTATAAAAAGGGTCTTGGAGGGAGAAACTTCAGAGTGTGGTAGACGCTACAAGAGCTGCCTGCCTGTGTGAAACCTCCACCCTATGAGGAACACACTAGGCCCTGCTAGCCTGTTAGCCAGTGGAGATCCCTGCAATTGGGATAATAGGAAGAAGGAGATCACCTCTCAGGAACACAGAGTTACACTGACTCTTTCCTTAATCATCCGGTTACTGGAACCGAAGCTGTGGAAGCTACAAAGCCCTCACAGAGAACCAGCACATCCAACAGGAGGTTTAGCCACCTGTTCCACCTGATGCACCTACCCACGAGAGCCCAGGGAAGAGTACTGATCCTGCTCAGACCCTTTTACAGTGCCCTCAGTGCTGCTAACCAGGTGAAGCAAGTTCCATTGAACAAACTGTCCGGTCCGGCTGGATTCCACGTCCACCCGACCTTAGCACCAGAAGTAGAGAAAGGAAGCCTAACACTGCTTGCTGTGAAACTCCATAAGTGCCAACTTCACTATCCCGGTCCGAGTGTACCTGACTACCATCCAGTAAAGGTACCTAAAAGAGACTTTGTGTGGTTGTGCATTACTCCAGGATTCAGCGCGCAGCGTCCCGCAGCTGCCTCCCAACATCTTGCGCAGCTCCCGGCTCCGGGGATTCCCGCTCATCCTGTGGGGAGCGTTCCATCTTGCTGTGTACCATCCCCCGGAGACCCGAACAGCGCTGGTACCGTTACCAGAACACCCGCAGGTGGCGTCACAAAGACAAATCACCCCCCACTGTTCCGCCATTCCCCTATTGATCTGGACCACCGGGCCTACACCACCGCAGGCGCGGTTCCGTGACTGGAGGAGAAACAACGCCCGCTACGTGTACCCCCGGCTACGGTGAGTCATAAACAAAGCAACTCCACACACAACTGCAATCTCAGACAAAGTTACAGAATTGCTACAGCAGGAACTGCAAACAGCATCCACACAGCTCATGGTCTTGCAGAGAATGAACTCTATCAGTAACATCAGGTGATGAGTCATGGGGTTATTTAAACTGGGGGAGTGGTCAACCACATTACCTGATACACACAGCACACCAACTAATACTGCAGAGCCACAGCAACTGATACTGCAGAGCCACAGAAACATTAACCCTTAAGCTGCAAAAGGGAATTTACTCCATTTAAACTACTGCACAGTAATTCACAGACCACTGACTGTTGCAAATTGTTCAAATTTGCCAGATTCAATAAATTTCTAAAAATGTTACCCAATTTCGATTTTCTTATATCTAATAATGTGATAAATAGAAAATGTGCAAATCAATTTATTGATACATTATATCTCATATAATAAATAAACACTCTAAATTACCAGCAACTATTCCTTTTGTACACCATACTATCCACTGCCTGTTGTCAGGGGTAATCTTCTCACTAGCAGTAGGGACACTAATACAGACAGTAAGTGGAAGAAGGTCTCTGTCTCTCTGCAGGAAGTGGGGAGGGTCTTTTTCTTCTCTACCACAAGTGGGGAGGCCTTTATGTCTCTACAGGAAGTAGAGAAAGGTTTTATCTCTCTACAGGAAATGGGGCTGGTCTTTGTTGCCCTTCATGGAGTAGAGGTGAGTCTTTGTCTCCTTACAGGAAGTGGGAGCTGGTCTATGTCTTCTTACTCTGCCCCTGGTAAAGTGTTCCTCGCCTTTGCCTTTGATCCCTACTCTGCGGGTCCTCCCACTGACTTTGGTGTGTACTGGTTTGGGCCTAGCACGGCTCCGGTACCAGTTCAGCTTACTAGTCTCTGAGCTCCTGCAGCTCTTCTAGCACACTCTCTGTCTGACTCCGCCCCCAGGACCTGTATTTATAGGGGGGAACTGGCTTAAGGCAACCAGTTGGGCCCCCCTACAGGCCTGGGGTGGAAGGTGTTGGGTGTAAGTGCGTTACTCGCTATGGTAAATCCTTCAGTGTCCCAGAGAAGCCTGTGGCCACCTGTACAGGGTGCCACAAGTAATTGGATAATGAAGTGGAGGAAAGTAAATTCCAGAACCTATAGTTCTGGCAGAATGCTGATCAAAAAGAACTCTCCAGGGAAAGAGTGGGGTTAGAAAGTTATAAAACATGATAGGCAGAACAGTTTCTGGACATATAAGGCCATGTTCACACATCTCCTCTGCTAGTATTTAGCGTGTCTCTGCTAAATACGGTACTTAGCTTTTTTCACACACAAGGCTGCCTAGTGTCCGCTTAAGCAGAGCGGACAGGGAAATGCTGCTAGCAGCGTTTCCCTGTCCGCTCTGGGAAAGCGGACACTAGGCAGCCTTGTGTGTGACCTGGTTACCACGATCAACATCGGGTAACCAGGGGCTGCGTCCCCAGGAAGCGGCGGTGCTTACGGATCTCCGCTTCACTGAAAAAAGCTACCGTATATACTCGTGTATAAGCCGAGTTTTTCAGCCCAAAATTTGGGCTGAAAAGTCTCCCCCTCGGCTTATACACGAGTCAATACGGGGGGGGCTGTGTCCGGGGCTGTGTCCGGGGGCTGTGGAGGCTTCAGGAGGCGGGGGGGGGAGGCTGCTGTATGAGCGGCCCCGTCGCGTGGGGCCGCTCATTAAATATGCACTGCTTTCCCCTGTCTATCACCGGCAGGGGAAAGCAGTGCATAACTAATTAAATCCCCCCCCAAGTGCTGGCACCTGCCCCCCCTTGTAAGGGCCCCCCCCCCCCGATGGTTATATTACCATTCCGGACTTCTGATCCGCGCCGCTCCTCGCTCCTCCTCGCTGCTCCGTCCGTCTTCTACATCTCGGATCTCCGGCCGTCGCAGGCATGTGACGTCATTGCGCGGCCGGGGATCCCGGATGTAGAAGACGGACGGAGCAGCGCGGAGGAGCGAGGAGCGGCGCGGATCAGAAGTCCGGAATGGTAAGAGAAGCGGGGGGGGGGGCCCTTGCAAGGGGGGGCGAGGGCCGCTGTGTACCCCCAGGGGCTGCTGGGGACCCCCAGGGGGCTGCTGGGGCACCTGCTGGGGACCCCCTGGGGGCTGTTGGTACCCCCAGGGGGCTGTTGGTACCCCCTGGGGGCTGTTGGTACCCCCTGGGGGCTATTGGTACCCCCAGGGGGCTGTTGGTACCCCCTGGGGGCTGTTGGTACCCCCAGGGGGCTGTTGGTACCCCCTGGGGGCTGCTGGGGTACCTGCTGGGGACCCCCAGGGGGCTGTTGGTACCCCCAGGGGGCTGTTGGTACCCCCAGGGGGCTGTTGGTACCCCCTGGGGGCTGTTGGTACCCCCAGGGGGCTGTTGGTACCCCCTGGGGGCTGTTGGTACCCCCTGGGGGCTGTTGGTACCCCCAGGGGGCTGCTGGTACCCCCAGGGGGCTGTTGGTACCCCCAGGGGGCTGTTGGTACCCCCAGGGGGCTGCTGGGTACCCCCTGGGGGCTGCTATATGTACCCCTGGGGGCCTGCTGTATACCACTGGGGCTGCTGTATACTCCCACTGGGGCTGCTGGGGCTGCTGTATACTCCCACTGGGGCTGCTGGGGCTCCTGTATACTACCACTGGGGCTGCTGGGGCTCCTGTATACTACCACTGGGGCTGCTGGGGAATCTGTATACTACCACTGGGGCTCCTGTATACTACCACTGGGGCTGCTGGGGCTCCTGTATACTACCACTGGGGCTGCTGGGGCTCCTGTATACTACCACTGGGGCTGCTGGGGCTCCTGTATACTACCACTGGGGCTGCTGGGGAATCTGTATACTACCACTGGGGCTGCTGGGGAATCTGTATACTACCACTGGGGCTCCTGTATACTACCACTGGGGCTGCTGGGGCTCCTGTATACTACCACTGGGGCTGCTGGGGCTCCTGTATACTACCACTGGGGCTGCTGGGGCTCCTGTATACTACCACTGGGGCTGCTGGGGCTCCTGTATACTACCACTGGGGCTGCTGGGGAATCTGTATACTACCACTGGGCTGCTGGGGAATCTGTATACTACCACTGGGGCTGCTGTATACTACCACTGGGGAGGCCTGTATACCACACTGCTGGGGTCTGTATACCTGTGCTGGGGTCCACCCTCGGCTTATACACGAGTCAATAGGTTTTTCCAGATTTTTGGGGCAAAAGTAGGGGGGTCGGCTTATACACGGGTCGGCTTATACACGAGTATATACGGTAAGTATTTAGTGGAGACCCGCTAAATACTAGCAGAGGAGATGTGTGAACATGGCCTAAGGGTGCTTTCACATCTGCGTTTTTCGTAATTCGCGGCAGATGCGGTGAAAAAACCGCATCTGCCGCGATTACCGCATACTGGCTGCACTTGCGGCGCGGTTGCGGTTTTTTCTATGCAATGTATAGGCATACTTGCGGCAGGTGCGGCAAGTGCGGTTTTGCACTTGCGGCAGGTGCGGCCGCGAAAAAAAACGCAGTAAGCCGCGGTTTGTGCAGTCTAAGCTTGTGGGGGATGGAGAAACCAATACTTTGCTTTTATACAGCTTTTGTGATAGAACAGGTACGGTGTAAAGGGGCTTATCGGGCCAAGTCAAAAATACACATTTTACATTTATTCTCTTTTTTTGTGTTTATAGACCAGAATATAGGAGGCATATAAAACTACAGTGTTGGATTAATGAATTGTCTTCTTAAAACATATGGCCATTGGGGAGCATCTAAAATATGGGTGTCCTCAACTAAAGACCTTATTTTATCAGACAGACAGGCCGCACCTGTCTATCTATTACATGGTCAGCCATTCATTTATTGCATTGGTTTGAAAATAGATCTACTCTTTTTTTTTTCCAGAAACAGTGCCACTTTTGTTCATAGGTTGCATGTGGTATTGCAGTTCAGGAGAATCGATCTGGACTGTAACAGACTTTATCCTTGGCATCACTATATTACTTCATACATATACACATAATGTGTCAAATTTTGATTTTCTATATTTAGCAGAGTAAATGTATTTGCAGCTTGCTATATAACTACAGGAAGATGAAGGAGCTGCGGTCTACCCGCCATGTTCCTTGACAAGCATTGGACCACCCCATCCTATAAAATTGCAATAATTGTTCAAGTCAATGGTTTGAAGTCCTTCAGGGCATAAATTTGACCCCTTGCTAACTTGCAGCTGTCAGAGTCACCGTCAGGTCTAGATGGAGGAAATGTGACCCATGGGGCTTCATGTTACCAGGTTGGGCAGCAGCAATCATTATTGATTGACTGTAGATATGCACGGCTCAGTAGGCTTTGGTCACTTGTGAAAGAATTATTGATTATGAATTACCATGATTGGATTGCCACATTTGCTCCATTATTTTTAGTGCAGTTACCACAGCTCACACCGAAGGAGTAAAATTGTCTTTAACATCATTATAGTCCAGCAGATCGATGTTCTATGTCTTCTATGTTTCCAGTCGTTGATGCATAACTCCACCAAAAAATACATTTTGCAAGGCACAAACTTGAGCCGCTCAGCGGATTATGTTCACTCTCAGGTCCTGTCTTGTAACTTTTTTTATTTTAATTGGGTCAGCGTCCTAAGACCAAATCAAAACTAGGACCTTTTTCTAGTGTGGAACTTCAATCAATTTTGCCTATAATACCACCTTGCTGTAGATCCTTGGATAGTGGACAGATTAGTACCCAAGGACTAAATATGGAATCTGGAGCTTGTTATGGCCAGTCCCATGAAAAATGCCTACAAGGAAAAATGCCCACTGGCAACCCTAACACCTAACTCTAACACCTAACTCTAACACCTAACTCTAAAGGGCCCTCTACACGCCGCGACGGCAGGCTGGATACATCCCGCTACAGGCTACAAATGTAGCTTGTAGCGCCAATGTAGCCCGTCGTAGCGGCGTCTGAAGACGTGACGCTACAGCCGGCAACAGATACATCTGTTTCCTAGCTCTGCTCGAAAACTGATGGCTACATCGCCGATGGTAGCGAGCTGTATCGGCGTGTAAAGAGGCAACGGAAGGGAACTCGGGACAGCCTGCGATGTAGCTGCAATGTAGCAAAGGCGTGACCCTGGCTCCATGTTACCGCGCCCCATGTGCGATCATTGGTGGAAGCTGCTGCATGACGATTGGTAGTCGCTGCATAGGGAGGCATATTTAAGGAGCTGACGAGTCACACTACACAATCGCTCGAGCGTGCTGTATTACTCAGCCTCCTGCGATGCCTGCCCAATCAGGATTTTATTGCTTCGTCCTATCAGCGTACGGACGGCTCGTAATCCACAATTGTGGCACGCCTATGTGCTGTCCCTGCTGCACCAGGTCCGCCCATAGTAGCTGGTTATAGCGGTGTGTAAATGAGCTACAGCTGGCTACTTGAGACACCCGGCGATGTAGCTAGCTATAGATGTAGCGTGGCGTAGCGCACCTTGTGGCGGCGTGTAAAGAGGGTGCGTTGACCGTTTGTAACCGTTTGAGCGTGCTCGTGCACGTGAAGTAGCGGGATGTATCCAGCCTGCCGTCGCGGCGTGTAAAGGGCCCTTAACACCTAACCCTAACATCTACTCCTAGCCCTAACACCTAACCCTAACACGTAACCCTAACATCTAATCCTAGCCCTAACACCTAACCCTAACACCTAACCCTAACACATAATCCTAGCCCTCACACCTAACCCTAACACCTAACCCTAACATCTAATCCTAGCCCTAACACCTAGCCCTAACACATAATCCTAGCCCTAACAGCTAACTCTAATGGTGCTGTCACACAGCACGATCTGGCCAGCGATGTCGGAAGTGATGCGCAGGTGCCCGCTCGCTTCCGACATCGCTGGCCAGCTGTCACACAGCATCGCTGCGGCCGGCGATGTCGCAGCGACGCGGGCGGTGACATCGCTCGCTGGGCTGGGCTCAGCCCAGCGAGCAATCCGCAGCAATGCTGCGGTATAGGCTGGATCGCCGCCGACATCGTTCTGGCGATGTCACACGGCGCGATCTAGCCTTATCGCGGGTCGCCGGTTGCCAAGTTTATGGTTCTTCCCGTAAACCTGTCAACCTGCGACCAGCGATAAAACGCGGTCGCGCCGCTCATTTACACAGCGCGACGTCGCTAGCGACATCGCTGATACGTCACTTTTTCGGCGATGTCGCAGCAACGTCGCCAGGTGTGACAGCACCATTACAACCTAACTCTATAGCCGTAACACCTAACTCTAATTCCTAACAGTAACCCTAACACCTAACACCTAATGCTAGCCCTAACACCTAACCCTAACACCTAACTCTAACACCTAACCCTAGCCCTAACACCTAACTCTAACACCTAACACTAAGACCTAACCCTAACCTCAATCCTGTGGGCATTTTTCTTGTGGACATTTTCCTGGTCACCGGTAAAACCCATAATGTCCCATATTTGAAATCTTAAATCATATAATTTTCCTACATTTCCAAGTCTGATCACTAATCTTCCTGCATGATCAACTGCAATTGTTAAATCCTATGTCCATAATGTTTCAGCTTCATTGGTTCTAACTGACTCAGCCTCTTCACGTCCCTGGTCCCATCATATCACATCCTCCTCAAGCTACAGATCCCACTTTATTCCAACTTCCCCAGGTCCCAGAATCTTACTGCCTCAAGTTCCACAATCCATAGTGTACACATTGTCTTACCCCTGACCCTGTAGGGTAACTGCCTCTTTAAAGTCCTCACCTTCTGAAAGTCTTATGGTGGGTTTACACGTTGTGATATCGGCGTCCAACTCCGACCAAAAGTCATGTGGTTCGGACGTTGGACCCGATATCGTTCGTCTGTTGTACGGTGTGAACATCCGATACGATGCAGGAACGATGGTAAACCGATATCGGGGGTCGAATGAGCGTGCTATTCAACCGCCCGATATCGGATGCCGGTTGGAGCCGGATTGTCCCGTGTGACAGCCCAACTCCGATGTGTACTGCAACGTCACCCATTCACTCCCATGTTAAATGGTTGTTCCTGGGTCGGGGGGCGTACACATCGTGATTAAGGTGAGCTGTATCCCCTATCCTCCTCCCCCTATATATTGACCTAATTCCCAAGACCCAAAGTATCCCAGCCTCTTGAAGCACCTGGCCCCATAGTGTCCCAGCTTCCTCAATCCCAGGTCCCATAGAGTCTCAGCCTCCACAGTCCGAAATCTCATAGATTCCCATCTCTTCCTCAACCTAAGGTCCCAACCTCCTCAATCTTAGGTCCTTTAGAGTCTCAGCCTGCTCAATCCCAGGTCCCAGCCTCCTCAACAAGAAGTACTATTGATTCTCAGCCTTCTCATTCTCAGATCCCATGGAGTCCCAGTTTCCTCAATCCCAGATCCTAAAGATTCCCATCCCAGCTCCCATAGAGTCGAAGTCTACTCATAGAATGATTTAAAGGTAGAGTTGGAAGGGTCCCCCTGGGTCATCTGATGCACCCCCCTGCTCAGCACAGGATTTACTATATCATTCCAGACAGATGTCTGTCCAGACTCTGTTTGAAGACTTCCATTGAAAGAGAACTTGCCACCTCTCGTAGTTGCCTGTTCCACTCACTGATCACCCTCACTGTCAAAAAGTTTTTTCTAATATCTAATCTGTGTCTCCTCCCATTCAGTTTTATCCCATTGCTTCTAGTCTTTCCTTGTGCAAATGAGAATAAAGCTGATCCCTCTACAGTGGGACAGCCCTTGAGATATTTGTAGACACATATTAAATCTCCTCTCAATCCTAGGTCCCATAGTGCCCCGTTTTCTTCAATGCCAGGTCCCATAGAGTCCCAGCCTCCTCAATCCTATCATATAGAGTCTCAGCCTCCACAATCTCAGGTCGCATATTGTCTCAGCCTCCACAATCCCAGGTCCCATAGATTATCAGATTCCACAATCCCAGGTCCCATAGTGCCTCGTCCTTTTCAATCCCAGGTCCTATAGAATCTCAGCCTTCACAATCCCAGTTCCTATAGAGTCTTAGCCTCCTCAATCCCAAATCCCATAGAGTCTCAAACTCCACAATCCCAGGTTCTATAGATTCTAAGCCTCCACAATCCAAGAGGCCATAGAGTCTTAGCCTCCACAATCCCAGGTCCCATAGTGTCCCGTCCTCTTCAATCTCAGGTCCCATAGAGTCCCAGTCTCTTCAATCCCAGGTCCAATAGTGCCCACCCTCTTTAATACCAGGTATTATAGAGTTCCAGTCACCTCAGTCTTCAGTGTGACTCTTATGGAAAAGTATGAGAGTTGTTATCTAACTTTAGATTTGAACATTTTCGTTTAGACCCTCAGATCTCAAACTTGTCGCTTCCCCGTCTACGGTTATATACACTCAGTCCAGTCAGTTTTTTGCAATGTCTGGTCGTCTGGGGATTAAGGGTCAGTCGATCCTTTAATTCTGCCTTTCTGCTTCCCTCTTGAGTTTCAGCTTACATTAAACCAATACTAATGGGAAGCACTTTTGTCACTTCAGAAGCTGGAAACGTTCTCCGGTCAGGGACTTCCTGTCATGGGAACAGCGTTAAAATCGTAGACATTAATGTGACTTTGGAACATTTACTTTTCGTGGCTGTATTTTACTATACTTTTGTTTTGTCTTGTTTGAGTTTTTATTCCTTTAAATTTGCTCTTCAATTAATAAATCTTGTAATAATTAGGACACTAAACATTAGAACTTACAATTGTTTTCTCTTTTAACTGCAACAGCAATTTAATATACTAAAAACGTCTCGGACAGTGGAGCCGTCACCCCACACTATGCTTTATAGCCCCACGGAAATCAAATTATAACACAGTTTATAACTTTATGTCAAGAGTCAAGATGCAACAAAAAACCTTATAATAAATTTAATGGACATTATTTCTTCATTGTAATATATTTAGATTATATATTGTATTTATTTCTTGATATTTCTTTTTTCATTTCATTTTTGGACCTCATACTAAATCTTAGATATAAGATAGAAAGATAGATAGATAGATAGATAGATAGATAGATAGATAGATAGATAGATAGATAGATAGATAAATAGATAGATAGATACAAGGATATATACATAATTAGTTCCTCACCCATCCCTTATAGACTGTGAGCCCTCATGGGCAGGGTCCTCTCTCCTCACCTACTGTATCCTTACCCACCCCTTCTAGACTGTGAGCCCTCACGGGCAGGGTCCTCTCTCCTCATCTACTGTATCCTAACCCATCCCTTCTAGACTGTGAGCCCTCGCGGGCAGGGTCCTCTCTCCTCACCTACTGTATCCTTATCCATCCCTTCTAGACTGTGAGCCCTCGCGGGCAGGGTCCTCTCTCCTCATCTACTGTATCCTAACCCAACCCTTGTAGACTGTGGGCCCTCGCAGGCAGGGTCCTCTCTCCTCACTTACTGTATCCTTACCAGTGGTGTAACTTCAAGCACATGGGCCCCAATGTGAAAGCTCTAACGGGGCCCCCAATTATTACAAATCTTTAACAGTAATAGTCTTTTTCTATAGGCCAAAGGGACTTTGGGGCCCCCTAGGCCCGGATGAGATCGTAACCCCTGCACCTGTTGTAGTTACGCCCCTGATCCTTACCCATCTCTTGTAGACTGTGATCTTTCATGACCAGGGTTTTCTCTCTTCACCTATTATATCCTCATCCCTTGTATACTGAGCCCTCATGGGCAGAGTCCTCTCTCCTCACCTACTGTATCCTGACCCATCCCTTGTAGACTGAGCCTTCACAGGCAGGGTTCTCTCCTCACCTACTGTATCCTCACCCATCTCTTGTAGACTGTGATCTTTTGTGACCAGGGTCATCTCTCCTCACCTACTGTATCCTCACCCATCTCTTGTAGACTGTGATCTTTCGTGACCAGGGTCATCTCTCCTCACCTACTGTATCCTCACCCATTCCTTGGAGACTGTGATCTTTTGTGGCCAGGGTTCTCTCTCTTCATCTACTGTATCCTCACCCATCCCTTGTAGACTCTGAGCCCTCATGGGCAGAGTCCTCTCCCCTCACCTACTGTATCCTCACCCATCCCTTGTGGACAGTGATCTTTCGTGACCAGGTTCTCTCTCCTCACCTACTGTATCCTCACCCATCCCTTGTAGACTGAGCCTTCGCGGGCAGTGTCTTCTCCTCACCTACTGTATCATCTCCCATCTCTTGTAGACTGTGATCTTTCGTGGTCAGGGTCCTCTCTCCTCACCTACTGTATCCTCACCCATTCCTTGGAGACTGTGATCTTTTGTGGCCAGGGTTCTCTCTCTTCATCTACTGTATCCTCACCCATCCCTTGTAGACTCTGAGCCCTCATGGGCAGAGTCCTCTCCCCTCACCTACTGTATCCTCACCCATCCCTTGTGGACAGTGATCTTTCGTGACCAGGGTTCTCTCTCCTCACCTACTGTACCCTCACCCATCCCTTGTAGACTGTGAGCCCTCATGGGCAGGGTCTTCTCCTCACCTACTGAATCATCTCTCATCCCTTGTAGATTGTTAGCCCTCATGGGCAGGGTATCCTCTCCTGTACCAGCCTGTGCCTTGTATTGTTTATGATTATAGTACTTGTCTATGTATTCTCCTTTTCACAAGTAAAGCACAATGGAAAAATGGTGCTATAATATAGTAATAATAATAAAAAGTAATAATAATTACTTGGATACATTTAAGAATAGATAGATAGATAGATAGATAGACAGACAGACAGACAGACAGACAGAGACAGATAGAATGACAGACAGACAGACAGACTGACAGATAGATAGATAGATAGATAGATAGATAGATAGATAGATAGATAGATAGATAAGGCTCATATATTTGTGGAGCCCCAAGGGACGTGGGGTACTCGGTACCGGACCGGTCTGCTGCTGGGGATGTCACTGGTGGCCTGGTCCGGACCGTGTCCCTGGCTCAGCACAATAAAAGGGGAATATTTACAAGGGATATTGTCACGGGTGACGCCACCCACTTGATGCGGCCAGTAATGGGGGCCGCCGCTGCTGCAGAACCTCCGGGGGTGATGTGAGGGCAGCGGAGGTGGTATAGTTCCAGTGGGGGGAACTGTATCCCCGGGGCAGTAAAGGGGTTAAAGTCTATTGGGGTTGTAGATGGTGGAGAAGAGTTGGAGGACACACACACTTACGTTTAGTTGATACTGCAATTCTCTTCTTCTCCCTGATGCTGCAGAGCTGACAGGCTGGATCTGTGGAGAGGAATTGTCTCTGTGCTGAATCTGGAGCAAAGGTCACAATCACTACACAGACTGTAAAGCTGTTTTCCAAGGCTTTACTGCTGATATTATTGCAGATTATAGTCCACGGAGTCTGTAATGGTGGCTGAGCTCTCTCTCCCCACACCTTGTCCGGGTCATTAGCCTCCTTATGCTGCACCGTGTGTGTGTCCTGAGCTGCTGCTTCTTAGCTAAGCTGCTGGGATTCCTCACGTCTCTCTCTGTTCGCTGCTGGTACCACTGGGTTAGGCAACTTGGGTCCTCTATGCTGTACTGACCCCTCCGTGTTGCTTCACTCTGGTACTAGGGGTATCTAGAGATCCCACTGTTCCTGGATTCACTGTGCTGTGGGTGCCAGACACAGTACCGGATCCGGTGTCCGTCTCTTTGTGCTTACTTCTGGGGCAAGTGATGGTGTCACTCCAGCTCCCAGATGTGTTCCTCTGTCCTTCGGTCTCCTGCTCCTCTGACCCTTGCTAGGTCTGCACTGAGCTAACTCTGCTCTCAATAAGCTCTCAGCTCTCTTGAGCTGCTCACAGCACTACACCGTGCTGTACGGTCTGAGCTCTTCCTCATGGACAAGACTATATAAGGGAGCAGGAGGTGCTCCCTCTATTGCCCAGAGGTGGTAGTGTTTGTCAGTGTGTAGTGGGGGAGAGAACCCATGTGATGTTATTGTGGCACATTAACCCATGGGGTGCCACATTCCCCCTTAGTTAAATACAGTACTCCGGGACTGTGGACAACAAGTAAACAACAATTAATATTTACATAGACTTAAAAATGAAAAAGTACAAAAATCACTAGAATGTGAAAAAGAGTTCAAAAGTCAAAAAGCAGTCTTTCCAGAGGTTTAGTCTATTGCCTCCGGGCTGATGAATATATACAAGAGAGTTCTTACCACAACCAGTCCGTGGTATATATGGTCCATAAGTAAATAAGGAGATTGCAAAGTTCATACAGGATAGTCTCTGTAGGTACTGGGCTTTTTAACGTTGCAATAACTATGTACATTTGTCCATGAATTCAACTTATATTCAAACAACATATTTACATTATACATTTAATTCTGTATTTTATTCTTTGTACCTAGCTGGTATCTGACCTTGGGTACTACGCTCTGATCTGCGCAATGTTGGTGGAGTTAGTATGAAAGTGTGAGTGGACGTGTACCTATTTGGGGTGCTTGGTGTTATGGCAGATGGTGGTCTGACTGCAGGACTGGCAAGTTCACTGGGACCAGGAATCTGTTCTTCCTCTTCGGATTCTACTTCCAGTTCTTCAAGTCTTGGGTCTTCTTCAGGTAACACGGGTTCTGGTAACACAGGTTCTGGTAACACAGGTTCTGGTTTTGAGTCCATCATTGAAGGGAATGCAATCATTGGTACGACAACTGCTCCATGGTAATTTGGCCATGTTTTAGGAAAATCTCCTAGTACCGTGTGGAATACTTCTTCTTTTTCTTTCTCTTGAATAGGTTGGACCTGTACGGGTTCCATGACTTCAGGTGTCTTCAGGGTTTCAGGACACAATTTAAGCTGATCACGAGATACGACTTGTGAGGTTCTTCCTTCATCTTTGCTTATCAAATAGGTTTTAACATTGTCTTGGTTAGATGGTAAGACTGTGTATGGGATGGTTTCCCACTGATTATCCAGTTTGCCTGTACGTCTCTTTCTCTTGAGAACTTGATCACCTTCTTGTAATGGCATCGCTTGAGCATGTTTGTTAAAAGCCTTCTCTTGTCTTACTCTTGCTTGTTGTAGGTTTCTCTCTACACATTCTTGCACTTGGTGATACTGTTTCTGACGTTTGATATCCCAGTCTGTTTCTTCTAATTCTGTATCTGGTTTTTCAATTCCCATTTCGAGATCAATTGGTAGCTTACCGGGTCTTGCACGCATAAGATAAGCTGGAGTGCAGTTTGTAGAACTCACGGGGACATGGTTGTATAAGTCTACCAAATCAGGTAATTTATCTGGCCACTGGTTTCTTTCTGACTCTGGTAAGGTCTTTAACAGCTCGATTACGATATGATTCATTTTCTCGCAGAGACCATTTGTTTGGGGATGATATGTCGTTGTGCGAATCTTCTTACAACCGTACATATTGCAGAATTCCTTGAATAGTTCTGATTCAAAAGCTGGACCTTGGTCTGCAAGGACTTGTTCTGGGTAACCATGTGGTCTACAGAAATGCGTCTGGAATGCTTTTGCTGCAGTCTTCGCTGTCAAGTCTTTGACTGGTACCACCACTAAGAAGCGTGAGTAATGGTCCACGATGGTTAGGGCATAGACATAGCCTGACCGGCTTGGTGACAACTTGACGTGATCTAATGCGACTAGTTCAAGAGGCTGCTTGGTTATTATTGGTTGAAGTGGAGCTTTCTGTAGATCTTTCCTTCTGAGGTTGCATGCGGCACATCTTCTGCACCATAGTTCAATGGATCCTCTCATGCCAACCCAATAGAATCTGTCTCTCAGGATTGCTTCTAACTTCTTCCATCCAAAATGACC
The DNA here is from genome assembly GCA_033576535.1 of Allobates femoralis. Classification (NCBI taxonomy): domain Eukaryota; kingdom Metazoa; phylum Chordata; class Amphibia; order Anura; family Aromobatidae; genus Allobates; species Allobates femoralis. The sequence continues at coordinate 43,124,390 of JARQOC010000012.1, read as the reverse complement.
TGCGTTGTCATGATAAGCCTCCAAGACCATTTGAGTGTCTCGCTTGGGCACGATAATCTGCCAGACCAGTTCGTGCGTCTTGGGATTGGTATGCGTTCTACAGAGCTTCCCTTGATGCAGGAACAACTTGCCTCTTTCCTTCCATAGCTGTACGGCTTCAGCTGGGGCATTCTGGTCAAGGTGTGCATGTTGTTGCGTAAGCAGGTCTTTCACTAGTCTCACGGCTGGGTCATTATCTTGAGCTTCAGCCCATCCGTAGTGTCTTAACGGGTTAAGGTTTATTTCCTGTTTCTTTTGGTAGATGCCGGGTCGATAATCTTCTACCCTTGAACGATGAAAGGCCGGTAGTTCAATCTCTTCCAACTCTTCCGGTTCCTCTTCCACGTCTTTCAGGTGCGGCATCCGGGATAAGGCATCTGCATTCCCATTCTTGCGGCCTGCCCGATATTTGATGACAAAGTTGTAGTTTGATAGCCGGGCTATCCATCGCTGCTCCAAAGCACCTAATTTGGCTGTGTCCAGGTGAGTCAACGGGTTGTTATCCGTGTAGATGGTGAATTCTGCACCTGCTAAGTAATGTTTAAAGCGTTCGGTTACAGCCCAGACTACTGCTAGTAGCTCTAACTTGAAGGAGCTGTAGTTCTCGGGATTTCGTTCTGTAGGCCGGAGCTTCCTGCTTGCAAAGGCAATAACTCGTTCTTTGCCTCCTTGCTTCTGCGACAATACTGCTCCCAGTCCCACGTTGCTGGCATCCGTGTAAAGAACGAATGGTTGATGGTAATCAGGATATGCCAGGATCTCTTCTCCCGTCAGCGCACTTTTTAGCTGATTGAAGGAATTTTCTCTTTCTTCATCCCACCATGCCAGGGAATTACAGTTTGAAGTCTTCCTGGACCGTCCTACCAGAATGTCTTGCAGAGGAGCTGCTAGCTTAGTGAATCCTCGGATAAATCTTCTATAATAGCCTACCAGGCCCAGGAATTGCCTCACTTCTTTCACGTTCGTAGGTCTTGGCCAATCCCTTATTGCCGTGACTTTATCAGGATCCGGTGCTACTCCCTCTGAACTCACGACATGTCCCAGGTACTGTACCTTTGGCTTGAGAAGGTGACACTTGGATGGCTTGATTTTCATGCCATATTTCGATAAAGCTTCGAACACTTCTGCCAGGTCTTGTAGATGCTGCTCATACGTCTTCGAGTAGACTATGACGTCATCTAGGTACAGGAGGACAGTTTCAAAGTTCTTGTGTCCTAGGCAGCTCTCCATCAGACGTTGGAAGGTCCCGGGTGCGTTGCAGAGTCCGAACGGCATACAATTGAACTCACAGAGGCCCATCGGCGTAGTAAACGCTGTCTTCTCCTTGTCGGCCTCGGCCACAGGAACCTGCCAGTACCCACTAGTCAGATCAAGGGTGGAAAAGTAGTTAGCAGATTTTAATGCAGCTAATGACTCCTCAATCCTAGGTAATGGGTATGCGTCCTTATGTGTAATGTGGTTAATCTGCCGGTAATCTACGCACATTCTCATGGTCCCATCCTTCTTTTTGACTAACACTAGAGGTGCTGCCCAGGGGCTACAACTGTCTCTTATTACCCCTGCAGATTTCATTTCTCTGAGCATGTCTTTGGTGGTTTGGTAGTGAGCTGGTGGTAAGGGTCTATACCTCTCTTTTATAGGTTGATGGTTACCTGTGGGTATAGTGTGCTCTACTCCTTTGATCTGCCCAAAGTCTAACGGGTGTTTACTGAATATCTGCTCATATTCTTTCACTACCCGGTATACTCCATGCTTGTGACGGGGAGGTGTAGAACTGGTACCTACATGCAACTTTTGGCACCAATCCTCCATCTTCTCCTCTGAGCCATTGTCATCCGCCTGGCATGACGGGTTCAAGGGCTCAGCGACGGTGATGTTGTTGTTATCAACCGTGTACAACTTAGCCATGGTAGCATACTTTGGTAATGTGACCTCATCTTCTCCGCAGTTCAATAGGCGTAATGGCACTCTTCCCCTGTGTACGTCAACCACCCCTCTAGCAGTGAGTATGGTCGGTCTACTGTCTGAGTACACGGGTTCTACCAGGGCCTGATAATCTTGCCCTTTAATGCCTATTGCGGCTCTGCACCACACCAACATTTCAGTTTTGGGAGGAATTACGATTGGTATTGGGTCACTTACTCTGACACTGCCGATCTCACCTCCGGAGATTTCTACCTGCTGCTTCAACATCAGGGCTTTGATCTCTTTGTGCAGAAGCCTCTGTTGTCCTGTTCCGGCAGTCTCGGCGATTTGCTGCAAAACACTTAACACTTCGGAAAAACATTTTTCAATGACATTCATTCCTACCACCATCACGGGTTCACGGCCTCGCCGGTCGACATCTACGATTATAATACCCTGTTTCTGCAATTCTACCTTCCCAACCTGAATATTCATCTCTCTAAATCCAACCTTTGGTATCATCAATCCATTACCAGCCCACACTTCAAAGTTAAAGCCATCTGGCGCATTAGTAATGTCTGAATCAGCCCAGTACCTTTTATATAGAACATGTGGGATGGATGTTATTTGGGATCCGGTATCCAGCAAGGCACTAAAGGGAATGCCATCCAACACAATAGGGATCACCGGCTTTCCTCCCACAAATTTGTCATACCAGGCTGAGGGGCCTTGAGCGTTCATTCCTGGGGAGCGGCCCGCCTGCCCAGGGTATCGTCGTTTAAAGGACACTCTCGAGCAAAATGACCTGATTTCTGGCAACGGCGGCAGACGGGCTGTCCATCTGGTTGGTAGCGATCGCTGGGTCGTCCTCTTGCTGCTGGGTATCTTCTGGGCCTCATCCACGGAACATCCTCTCTGCTGGTCGCCAACTCGATCTTGGGTGCAGGTTTTGACTCTCGCAGTTCCTTGATGACCTTGGCCATGGAGATCACGGTGTCTGTCAGGGCATCTAGCTTTTGGTTGATGGCTGCATTTGAGATATAGTCCCCGGCCCCAGCAGCAGTCGTTGACATGGCAGATGTCACTGGCGCTGCCGCCTGCTGAGGTGCTGCTGCAGTGTCAAGCACAGATGTTAATTCCCTTGGCTCCTCCAGCTGCTGCAGACGGATAGCTCTATCCTTCAGCTCAGTAAATGTCATGTCAGGGTTCTGCAGCAGTACCATGCTTAGCTGTCCTCGATGGGAAGGGGAATGGAGGCCCTCAATGAATTGGTCAAATAGCATTTTATCAGCTCCCGGGGCTAAAGCAGGTTCTGCCAGCTTAAGGGCTTTGAGTGCTTCCTGTAAGTTCAAGGCAAAGTCTCTAGCACTCTGTTTAGGCTTCTGGTGGCATGCAAAGAACCTCATCTTAGCCCGGGCATCAACAGCAGATTCAAACGTTGCTTTCAGTCTGGCTGCTAGATGCTCTACAGTGTCCTTATCTGTGTCCAGCCAGGACGCCACCTCACGCCGTGCATTGCCCGTTAACTGTCCCATTATCATTCCTACACGCTGGGCTTCAGTGAGGGGATACATCACATAATACTCTTTAATCTTTTGCATAAAGTCAGTTAGTGTATGAGGCTCACCGGAGTATTGGGGCAGCCACATTGCCCCTGGAGTATACGGCATCAGGAAAGGCATTATGGATGCTGTTCCTTGCGCCGCTGCACCGCCGGACGCTACTGGCTGACCCGGCGCTGCAGCTCCATCGGCTACTCCGCCGCCGTCTTGTGCATCGGGCTGCGACATCTTGGGCCCCCTTAGTTAATATGCGCCCTCCGTCTTCCGCTTCCGTCCGGATGTCTATGGGAGGTTCCGGGGCGCAGCAGGGATCTCCTTCCCCGCCGGATGTCGTCAGCACCAGGGGAGGAGGCTGGGTTCGCGCCAATGCAGGGTACCGCCCCCTTTCTTTCCCGCGCGCCGCCCGCTCCAAAATGGCGGATTCTCAAAAATACAGTTCGGATGGCGCACTGGGTCCAATTCTTTTGGACCGGGTAGATCCTGTTCGTGACGCCAGGTTGTGGAGCCCCAAGGGACGTGGGGTACTCGGTACCGGACCGGTCTGCTGCTGGGGATGTCACTGGTGGCCTGGTCCGGACCGTGTCCCTGGCTCAGCACAATAAAAGGGGAATATTTACAAGGGATATTGTCACGGGTGACGCCACCCACTTGATGCGGCCAGTAATGGGGGCCGCCGCTGCTGCAGAACCTCCGGGGGTGATGTGAGGGCAGCGGAGGTGGTATAGTTCCAGTGGGGGGAACTGTATCCCCCGGGGCAGTAAAGGGGTTAAAGTCTATTGGGGTTGTAGATGGTGGAGAAGAGTTGGAGGACACACACACTTACGTTTAGTTGATACTGCAATTCTCTTCTTCTCCCTGATGCTGCAGAGCTGACAGGCTGGATCTGTGGAGAGGAATTGTCTCTGTGCTGAATCTGGAGCAAAGGTCACAATCACTACACAGACTGTAAAGCTGTTTTCCAAGGCTTTACTGCTGATATTATTGCAGATTATAGTCCACGGAGTCTGTAATGGTGGCTGAGCTCTCTCTCCCCACACCTTGTCCGGGTCATTAGCCTCCTTATGCTGCACCGTGTGTGTGTCCTGAGCTGCTGCTTCTTAGCTAAGCTGCTGGGATTCCTCACGTCTCTCTCTGTTCGCTGCTGGTACCACTGGGTTAGGCAACTTGGGTCCTCTATGCTGTACTGACCCCTCCGTGTTGCTTCACTCTGGTACTAGGGGTATCTAGAGATCCCACTGTTCCTGGATTCACTGTGCTGTGGGTGCCAGACACAGTACCGGATCCGGTGTCCGTCTCTTTGTGCTTACTTCTGGGGCAAGTGATGGTGTCACTCCAGCTCCCAGATGTGTTCCTCTGTCCTTCGGTCTCCTGCTCCTCTGACCCTTGCTAGGTCTGCACTGAGCTAACTCTGCTCTCAATAAGCTCTCAGCTCTCTTGAGCTGCTCACAGCACTACACCGTGCTGTACGGTCTGAGCTCTTCCTCATGGACAAGACTATATAAGGGAGCAGGAGGTGCTCCCTCTATTGCCCAGAGGTGGTAGTGTTTGTCAGTGTGTAGTGGGGGAGAGAACCCATGTGATGTTATTGTGGCACATTAACCCATGGGGTGCCACATATTTCTATGAATGAAATAATAAATAAATCTTCCATTTTTCCTTTTGCTCCTGGGGTCAGACAGTCCGGGCCACCACGTATGACACATCTGGAATCTCCGGCCACCAGACCCTGCTCCATTGATCACAGTTTCCACGTTGAGTGCTTCAGTTCATGACAAGAGTTGACTGTGGCCGTGTCAGGTAGTCGATAGAGTGATGGATCCCCGGCCGTGCGTCTGTCTGTAGCACATTAAGGACACTTTCCTCCTGACAGTTATTACTGCTGCAATAAATTCTTCCCCAAAACAAATCGTCTGTGTGTGCATGTATTAATGCCGCCGCTCACTTATACCAAATACGGCTGTTTGTTTAAGACGCATCTTCTAGAAACCCTTTACAGGAGCCAAGAAGAAAAAAAGGAGTAAATCTTATTTTTTGCACAATGTCATTAGGCGGAGAGTAAGTAATGGAGCCTCCAGTGCAGGGAAGGCGAAGACGAGTGTGGCTGTTCCGGAGCAGCTCTGTATATAGAGATAGATAAATATCAAGTTACATAACCATACATTCTTTAATACCCAGAAGATCTATAAGTGATTATACATTTTTTGAAAGACTGATAGATTTTAGACAGACAGATACAATTAGGTCCAGAAATATTTGGACAGTGACCAAATCATGATGATTTCAGCTCTGCAGGCCACCATTTCTTGATATTAATGAGATGCAATTGAAGTGTTGACTTTCAGGTTTAATTAAAAGGGTTGAACAGAAATACTCTGTGAAACCTTTAGGAATTGCAACCATTTTTCTACAAATCCTCCGCATTTCAGGGGCTCAAAAGTAATTGGACAAAGTAACTTTTCCATAAATAAAAAGTTCATTTTAACCCTTTGTAGAGAATCCTGTGCAGCAATGACTGAAGAGTTTCGGCCGTGGACAACCCATCGCTGGTCTCCTCCTGTGTGAGGTTTTGCCGCCTTTACTGCGGTGACTTCAGTTGTTTCTCGTTTCTGGCTCTTTCTGCTTTACGCTTTGTCTTGATCACATGAAATGCAGCTCGATGGGGTGGAGATATTGTGATGACTCGATCAATGCAGAATATTCCACTTCTTCTTTGCTGTTGCAGGATGTTTTGGATCATTGTCCATCTGTCTGTGAATCGTCGTCCTATCATTCTTGCTGCATGTGATTGAATCTGAGCAGAAAGTCTCGCCTTGTACACTGCAGAATTCAGACGGCTGCTTCTGCCTTCAGTCACATCATCAATAAACACCAGTGCCCCAGGGCCATTGGATGTCGTTCATGAGCGGTCAGCACACCTAGTGATGGGCAACCACTGGGGTTGTACCAGAAACCTAGTGTCCAGTGCCAGACCCTGAACACAGACTTATAACTGTACATCTATGTTATTGTTTAGGAGCTTGTTGAAAGGCTGTCTGCCCTATATGTTTCCATCTAGGACTAGGGGCTGCAAAAGGAAGTGACTCGCCCCCCGGTCTGTGGGTATTCGAAACCAGGCTGGTTCTGTCTCTCGGGAACACACGTGGGCTGAGATCCAGCTCTCTGGCCCTATGGAGTCGCTAAAAATGCAGGGGAGATGGTTTTGTGATAATGGATCGTGACGCCACCCATGGTATTCGGCTATTTGGGCCACATGATGGATGGGGGCAGCTATGGTGGTATCGCTCCCAATGGATGGAGCATATCTCCAGGTCAACCGGAAAAGTCTATGGCGTTGGAAGGCCGTTGGGGTGCAGGACGGAGGGCGCAAAGTAACAGACAGACTCATGGTTGTTGTTTCCTCGGGTCCTTTACTGGTAATGCAGGTACAAGCCAGGACATTGTTAGGTGATGGTACGGGAGTCAGTGCAACCTGGTAGCAAGTTGGGGTTCTCCTCACTCTGCAAGTTCTGAGACTTTCCTGCTGCATCCCTTCAGTGAGTCCCTGCTGCTGCCTAAAGCTGAGTTGTGTGTCTCTCTCTCTCTCTCTCTCTCTCTCTTCCTGCATTGCGCCAGTATGGCAGGCAGCTTGAGCCCTTCTCCAGCCCCACTTCCATGTTGGCTACTCCTGAACTCCTTATGCTGCTTTGCCCGCAGACACTGTGGTGTGGATGGGAGACTTGGGATCTCCCACCCTCCAGTATTGGCAGCCAGGATGTTAGGCCCTGCACAGCCTCAGATTCCGGTGTTCAGTTCTGGTGACTCACCGTAGCCGGGTCTTCACGTCTCGGGTGTTGCTTCTCCCTGTCACGGTACTGTGCCCAAGGCTGTGGGGCCCGGTGGTCAGATCAAAAGGGGCTTCATTGTGAACGGATAAGGGGTTAATTCTTTCTTGTCGTGACGCCACCTGTGGGAATTCTGGTGATTTCATCGGCGCTGCTTGGGCCTCCGGGGGATGTATGGCAGCTTGATGGGACGCTCCCCACAGGATGAGCGGGAGTCCCCGGGGCCAGGAGCTGTCCTTGATGTAATATGGCAGCTTCGTAGTACTGAAGGTGTAAGTTTAACAGTGCGGAAGGAACCACAGACAACAGCGTTCTCTGTAACGGGTCTTTTACTGCAACCAGTAAGGTGGTACAAGGTATACAGTCTTGGGTAACGGACCGGGGGGTCCCGGCAGTGACTGGTGTTAATTCAGAGCTCCAAGGTGTTCCTCCTCTCGCTATTCTCTCTAATGGGTTGCCGGAGTTGCCTTAGATTACCAGGTCAGGGTACTTGGGAGACTTCTATTTGGAGGTTCTGACTTTATATAAGCTGCAGAAGGTCCTGTGTCCCATGGGTGAGTCCCTGCTCGCAAGACAACGTAGATGGCGGCGGTGGTGAGATGCCTCTAGGAAGCGGTTCTTCACCCTGGTTTGTGGAGCTGCGGTGAACGACTTGCTCACCTCGGAACCAGTGATCCGGTGAGTGGTTCTTGGGCACGGGTATAATTGGACCCGCTAAGTAAGATGCCCGTGTTCCGGTCTAGGGCACCGATTAATGGCGCCAGCCAGGAAGTGGACTTCAGGGCTGCAAGGCACTGTGAAGAGCCCCCTTCTCCTTCATTACATCTTCCCCACTCTTCTTCTTCTTCCCAACTACTCCTAAGCTACTTCTCCTACACTCTACTCCTACACTCCGCCCACCAGGACCTGGTTGGCCCTCTATTCTAATGGTGCATGTAGGGTATGAAGCTCTGAATATTAACCATGTCATCACCGAGACGGAGAATATTGCATCTTCAGTCAGGGATGCAATACCCTCCTGTGACGCACTCGTTGCGGGGCGCCACACTGGCACTCTGCGCTGGGGTGTGCTCAGTACCGCTCCACTCCTCAGGATCTCCTCGACTTCCTCAGACCCTCGCTTACGGGTCTCTCAAGCAAGGTTTCTGCTACCCCGGGACGAGCTTAGCACTGCTCAAGTCCACAGGATGTCTTCCGCAATATTGCTCCATACTGAATTAAGTCTGCCAGAATTTATAGGGGAGCTGCCCTGAACCCGGGTTTAGAGCTCCCCCTTGAGGCATGGAGGCAGAAAAGGTGTTGTGTGCTTGGCTCACCTGGTGTGGATACCATTCGTTGCTTCCAGGTATAACACTACCCCTCGAGGGCAGCAATGACATTGTGGCATCCGGACTCAGGGGTGCCACAGAAGCAAAATGGGGATGAAAGCAGGACAATCATACATACCATGTTTCCCCAGCAGATAAGACCGCTATCAGACTGTTTTTTTTCTAATAAAACCATATCAATATTCACAGCTTCCCCCTCCCAGCCTCTGTGCCAACATCTGTGATTGGTTGCAGTCAGTCTGCTGTTTTCTGCTCAGCACACTGGCTGTGTGTGTCGTACCCCAGGGGCCGGGGTACTTAGAGCCAGACCGTTTTGCCTCTGGAGTGCCACGGCGGCGTGGCCTGGCTCCGTGGTCCCAGGTGCGGCAATAAAATAAAAAAGAAGCTTAATAAAGTTTATGGGTTTTATTTGTGACGCCACCCATGGGCCGTGGCCAGTGTGGCCACCGCTGCTGTGGAGACTGCTTGGAACGGTGGTAGTGGCGGCAGCCGGGATGGTGAGCACTGCACTGGTAGGGCTTAATCCCTGGGCAGATATAGGGATGCTGCGTGCCCAGGATACTACGCGTATTTCTCTCTGCAGCTCCTCTGGCCAACGCACGCAGGGGTCAGGGTACCTCTCAGCAGGCGCGCGCTGCTTCTTACACAGCAGTTGAAGCAGTTAATGTGTGGCTCCGCAGATGAGCCCTTGCTGGAAACACTTGAAATAACAGTCTTACACAAGCCTTGAGTTCACCGGGTCCTTTACTTTACTGCTTATACAAAACACAACAGCAGTACGGGCTTTCTCACAGTTCTATGGCAACCCCGGTGACCACTCTGCAGCTGGATTAGGCTTGATAGGTACCCTCTCTCTTGTCCTTTCGGGTCTTGGTCTCTTTCTCTTTCCCTCTCGCGCATCTCCCTTGGGCCAGCCTACGCGGACTCTCCATGGGCTTGTTCCCTCTCAGGGGCCCCAGTCCTATGTGTTAGCCTTTCCTTAGGTTCCGGGGATTTTTGGATCCTGGGGCTTAGAGTCCCCGTACCCCACTGGATTTCTTGTGATTAGGACTTGGAGTTACCCTGCCACATCTACAGAGTCGGCGCTCTGGTTCTCTGGCCCAGCCACCAGTGACCCAGGTTACTCGGGCACACCTGGCTCCTTCTGCCTTCCCACAGGTTCAGCCTGGGTTCCCGGCCGGCCATTAGCGGTGACAGCCGCCGGGTCCCTTTGTTCTCTCTCTTGACCACACTTAGCTGTTGGGTGTCTCGGCTTGGGAACCACCCCTCATCCTCTCTCGTCCCAGCTTAGTGTTCCAGTGTTTTACTACTATTCCTCCACTCCTTTCCTAGATGCTGAGTCTCCCGTCCACCCCCTTCACTTGCTTCTCCTGCGATCCCTCGCCCGACCTGAAGTAACTTGGGCTCGGGATCGGAATGTGTGTGTGGGGGGTGTTGGTGCGGAATACCTGGCTTGCCTAACCAACTGCAATTCACTCTGTGGCCACCGGTCCGCAGGGGCGCCACATGTGTAGTGTACAAATAAATAAATAATGAAAAAATTTCGTTAGACCCCACTATTTGGTAACCAGTGGAGGTAAAGCCATCAGCGGGGGGCTGTATATCTATGGCTCTTACCACCCTGGTAATAGAAGTTAGCTACTATCTGTCTTATCTGCGCCACTTATCAGAAATAGAGGGCACCCTACATCTTAAGTTAATAAATAACAGAACTGGATCTGGAACATGTTTTGTTAAGCAGCTAAAATGTCAAAACGTATGTTACTGTCCAAATATTTATGCACCTAACTGTAGGTAGGTAGGTAGATAGATAGATAGATAGATAGATAGATAGATAGATAGGTAGATAGGTAGATAGATAGATAGGTAGATAGATAGGTAGATAGATAGATAGATTCCTCTGCAGCACTCAGCTACTACCAATGATGCACACATGCTAATAAGCGGTCTATATATGAGGAAAAAAATAAAAACCTATGTTTTTTCAAAAAACTCAATATTCTTATTTTTTTATTTTCTGGGGGTCTTGGTACATATATTTGCCAATGTCTGTTTGCTCCTCAACCACGACACGGTGACCTCAGGTCTGATGAGTCCTACGCTGACGTCCCGGTCCTCCTTGTCCTCCCTGTCCCACTTCTAAGTGGGCGGACACCATCTCAACCTCAGACCACCTGGGGGCGATGAGGGTGCTAAGTGCAGACATGGAGCCAGCAACTCCACATATTAAACAAAAAACTGCACAGCATTCAAAGACATAATGTGAACTGGTGCCAGCGGGGGTGCTGGATCAAACAACGAGAAAACTTTTCTTTGCAGCACTCAGCTACTACCAATAATGCACACATGCTAATAAGCAGTTTATATATGAGGTAAAAAATAAAAACTTGAGTTTTTTTCAAAAAACTCAATATTCTTATTTACTTAGGGTGCTAAGTGCAGACATGCTGTGCAGTTTTTTCTGTTTTTTGTCTAATATGTGGAGTTGCTGGCTCCATAGAAGTGGGACAGGGAGGACAAGGAGGACAGGGATGTCAGCGTAGGACTCATCAGACCCGAGGTCACCGTGTCGTGGTTGATGAGTAAACAGACATTGGCCAATATATGTACCAAGAACCCCAGAAAATAAAAAAATAAGAATATTGAGATTTTTGAAAAAAAAGTAAACTTTTAATTTTTTCCTCATATACCGCTAGTTAGCATGTGTGCATTATTGGTAGTAGCTGAGTGCTGCAGATAAATGTTTTCTGGTTGTTTGATCCAGCGTCCCTGCTGGCATCAGTTCACATTATGTCTTTGTGTGCTGTGCATTTTTTTAATGTTGATAGATAGATAGAAAGATAGATAGATAGTTTCATGGATGGATGAATGAATGAATGAATGGATGGTTGGATGGATGAATGAATGAATGAATGAATGAATGAATATGTGGGGCCCCTGCAGACTGGTCGCCACAGTGATGCTGCACCTACTCCACAGGTGTGGTGTCACCGCTCCAAGGTGAGAGGGGATGCAAATCCAAGACACATAGTTTGCATTAGGGAGGGCCCCATCTTCTGGCCAGGAGGAGGGGTTAGGAGTAGGTTAGAGAACGTCGTAGGAGAGAGTCGTGAGGAGGAAGGCGTCCGGTTCGACGCAGGAAGGAAGGAGTCCTAGGAGACACGGGAGTGAGGGATCCACCCGTGTGCTTCGAATCCAGACCCAACCCGAGTCAGATGGAGGGACTGGTTGCCGGAGGGTACCGGCCTCAATCTGGTGTGAGAACTCCAAGTCCCTATCAGGAAACCGGAGGCCACTGAGTCTGCAGGAGCAGTGGCCACAAGCTGTGGATAATCCACAGGACAGTGGCTAGAATTAGGGACAAGGAACGTGCTTCTGTCACCCAACAAGGCCCGCAGCCATCAGCCTGGGACCCTGTTCACAAAGGTGCAGGGTAGGTGATGCGAGAATCCAGCACAGGGAAGAGCAACCTGGGAAGGTGCACGAAAGGTGTTCTCGGCAGAGTGATCCAGATCTCCTGGGAGCTAACTTGGGCGCGCTTTGGAGGAGCACAGCACACGGTTGGGTAACCTTGCCCGATCAGCAAGTAAAAGGTAAAAAGAACTTCACGAACTGTGTGTCTGCTCCTTTGACGCCCTGCAACCCTCTACATCATCATAGCCCCGTTTCTGCAATTGACTGTCCAGGCCATCCCTGGGGCCCCGCTCCACCTGTGGGGAGTGATACCAACCTGGATGCACTACCATCGGTCCTAGCGGTCTTAATCTGCAGCGTCGGCCATCCATGGCCGAACACCACAGGTGGCATCACAAGCGTTTCCCTGTGAATATTCACTTTAGTGCACGCCCAGGGTCACGGAGGCGGGTCACTGCCACCGTGATCTCCCCAAAGAACTGACCGGCTCGGTCCCGCGTACCCCACGGCCCTGGTGGGCATTGCAAATAGATAAATAGAAAATAGGTAGATTGTTTCATGGATGGAAGGATGAATGAAAGAATACATGGATAGATAGATAGATATGAGAGATGGATAGACAGATAGATAGATAGATAGATAGATAGATAGATAGATAGATAGATAGATAGATAGATCTTATTCTAAATTACAACTCTAACTTCAGTTTCTCTGAAAAATAAAAGAAAACAGAGTCATCCATGGATGCAGGTTAAAAAATGTTTCAGATGTGTCCAGAAGGGTTCAGTGATCCCCCTCCGCGTCCTCCATGTCCTCGATGAATCGGTTTAGTACTTCACTCCTGAAGGAGCGATATGACATCTCTGCCTCTCATCCCCGGGTCATCAGGTCTCTTCAATGTTGGAGTTCTTTTTCCACCCCTTCCTCTTCTTCTTCAGAGACTTTAAAGCTGAAGACATGAATTGAAGTTATTCATAGGAGTTTACAAAAAAAGAGGATATAAAAAGCTTTTATAAGTACTCAGATATAAGTCTACAAGAGTCTTATAATGGATCAGCGTCTTTCAGTTACATTAATGGTTTCTGAAAAAAAGGGTCAGGCTCAGAACACAGAAGGTCGAGCTGAGGAACCTGGAGAGAAAAGGAAGAATGAATGGCGAAGATAATGACGAAGAATACAAGTGAACCCGGAGCCGAGCGGAGGACTCACTAAAAGCTGCCACAAGCAGAAGCCGGATAATTTAAAGGCTTGAGTCACTGTTGAGCCAAGTCAATGGGTCCATGAGCAGAGCACGAAGGATACAGGATGACCTGACAGCCAAGTACGGTGCCGCTGCCGAGAGCAGAACATTCATATAATCTCCAGACTATCAGGAGACTCATCATTGGTGATATCTGGACTATCAGGAGTCTCATCATTGGTGATATCTGGACTATCAGGAACCTCATCATTGGTGATATCTGGACTATCAGGAGTCTCATCAATGGTGATATCTGGACTATCAGGAGTCTCATCATTGATGATATCTGGACTATCAGGAGCCTCATCATTGGTGATATCTGGACTATCAGGAGCCTCATCATTGGTGATATCTGGACTATCAGGAGACTCATCATTGGTAATCTCTGGACTATCAGGGGCCACATCATTGGTGATATCTGGACTATCAGGAGCCTCATCAATGGTGATATCTGGACTATCAGGGGCCACATCATTGGTGATATCTGGACTATCAGGAGACTCATCATTGGTGATCTCCAGACTATCAGGAGTCTCATAATTGGTGATATCTGGACTATCAGGAGTCTCATCATTGGTGATCTCCAGACTATCAGGAGTCTTATCATTGGTGATATCTGGACTATCAGGAGCCCCATCATTGGTGATATCCAGATTATCAGGAGTCTCATCATTAGTGATATCTGGATTATCAGGAGTCTCATCATTGGTGATATCTGGACTATCAGGAGCCCCATCATTGGTGATATCCAGATTATCAGGAGTCTCATCATTGGTGATATCTGGACTATCAGGAGCCTCATCATTGGTGATATCTGGACTATCAGGAGCCTCATCATTGGTGATATCTGGACTATCAAGAGTCTCATCATTGGTGATATCTGGACTATCAGGAGTCTCATCATTGGTGATATCTGGACTATCAGGAGTCTCATCATTGGTGATCTCCAGACTTTCATTAGTCTCATCATTAGTGATATCTGGAATATCAGGAGTCTCATCATTGGTGATCTCTGGATTATTGGGAGTCTCGTCATTGGTGATATCTGGATTATTAGACTTGGAAATAAATTAATTTTAATGGAAAATAATCAAAAAGTCCCTAAAATGTCACTCAGTAGAAAGACGGAAGTTCTTGTGGGTTGGCGGTCTGGTTCTTTTCCTTGAACAGATTTGCATATTCATGTGGCTGTTAATCATATGCACAGACTGACCATTAAATGTGCACTAATTAGCATATGTAATGGACTGTAGCCTGGGTAAGATGAAACCTGATTTCTCTGGGTCACAGAGTTCATACTAAAAATGCATAGAGTATTAGGTAAACAGAGGTAGTGGTGCCGCCATATGGTGCAGACACACATCACCCTGCTCCTTGCTCCTTCATACAGTGCCTAAATAATATCTTTCTACTTGCAAAATAATTTACAGCCTAATTTTGTCATCCAATATTCAAATAATATTGTTATTAAGTGTGCAAAGATTACCGCCACACAGTGAAAAAATAATACCTTCATAGGGCATTCAAACATTTTTCCATCTAGTATTGCCTTTCAGTTTAAATATAATTTTGTTATAATACTTGTAGAATATTGCTATATAGTACTTTAATCATTTCACATCCAATACTGTTATTAATTTTTTTTAAAATAATAAAATAGAATCTAAATATTACTGCCATACAGTATGTGTATAGTATTTTCCCGCCTAACATTACAATTCAGTATTTAATTACCATTCATTGTACAAGTATTATCGCCATGCAGTGCCTAAGTAGTACCACCGTACAATAGTCAATATAATTTGTATCCAACAATGCCATTCAATCTTCATATATTACTTCCGTAAAGTGCCTAATACCTTCATAGAGTATAAAAATAATTCCTCACCCAATACTTCCATTTAGTATTTAACAGTTTCTGCCATAATACTGTAACCCTGTGTACAAATAGTACTGCTATATAATGCCTAAATAATACAATAACCCTGTGTACAAATAGTACTGCCATATAATGCCTAAATAATACCGTAACCCTGTGTACAAATAGTACTGCTATATAATGCCTAAATAATACCGTAACCCTGTGTACAAATAGTACTGCTATATAATGCCTAAATAATACTGTAACCCTGTGTAGAAATAATACTGCTATGTAATGTCTAATTAATACCGTAACCCTGTGTACAAATAGTACTGCTATATAATGCCTAAATAATACCGTAACCCTGTGTAGAAATAGTACTGCTATATAATGCCTAAATAATACTGTAACCCTGTGTACAAATAGTACTGCCATAAAATGCCTAAATAATACCGTAACCCTGTGTACAAATAGTACTGCTATATAATGCCTAAATAATACTGTAACCCTGTGTAGAAATAATACTGCTATATAATGCCTAAATAATACTGTAATCCTGTGTACAAATAGTACTGCTATATAATGCCTAAATAATACTGTAACCTTTGTACAAATAGTACTGCTATATAATGCCTAAATAATACCGTAACCCTGTGTAGAAATAGAAATGCTATATAATGCCTAAATAATACCATAACCCTGTGTACAAATAGTACTGATATATAATGCCTAAATAATACTGTAACCCTGTGTACAAATAGTACTGCTATATAATTCCTAAATAATACTGTAACCCTGTGTACAAATAGTACTGCCATATAATGCCTAAATAATACTGTAACCCTGTGTACAAATAGTACTGCTATATAATGCCTAAATAATACCGTAACCCTGTGTACAAATAGTACTGCTATATAATGCCTAAATAATATCGTAACCCTGTGTAGAAATAGTACTGCTATATAATGCCTAAATAATACTTTAACCCTGTGTACAAATAGTACTGCCATAAAATGCCTAAATAATACCGTAACCCTGTGTACAAATAGTACTGCTATATAATGCCTAAATAATACTGTAATCCTGTGTACAAATAGTACTGCTATATAATGCCTAAATTATTTTATTATTATTATTATTATTTATTTATATAGCGCCATTAGGTTCCATGGCGCTTTACATGAGGTTGAGGGAGACAAGAACAAGTACACTAAATCTAGGCGATCAGGACGTACAGGTACAGGAGGGGCAGGGACCCTGTCCACGAGGGCTCACAGTCTGAGGGGTGGGTTAGGATACAGTAGGATGGGGGAATGTCAGGTATGGGGCGTTCGCCTGGGTCTCATGGCAGGTTGTAGGCTTGACGGAACAAGTGAGTCTTCAGGTGACACTTGAAGCTACTCAGGGTAGGAGAGTGTCTGACGTGTTCGGGTAGGGAGTTCCAGAGTAAGGCAGATGCCCGGGAGAAGTCCTGGACTCGGTTGTGCGAAGAGGTGATGAGGGGGGAGCAGAGGAGGAGTTCTTGGGAGGAGCGGAGGTTGCGTGAGGGTAGGTATCGGGAGACCAGGTCGGAGATGTATGGTGGAGCCAGGTTGTGTATGGCTTTGTACGCCATGGTTAGTGTTTTGAATTGGGATCTCTTGGAGACGGGGAGCCAGTGAAGGGCTTGGCAGAGGGGGGAGACAGGGGAGTAGCGGGAGGACATATAGATGAGTCGGGCAGCGGAGTTGAGGATAGACTGGAGAGGTGTGAGGGAGTTAGCCGGGAGGCCATTGAGAAGGAGGTTGCAGTAGTCAAGGCGGGAGATGATAAGAGCATGGATGAGTGTTTTAGCGGTGTCGTGGGTGAGGAAGGAGCGGATCCGTGAGATGTTCTTGAGCTGGAGCCGGAGGGATGTGGTGAGGGCCTCGATGTGGGGTTTGAAGGATAGGGAGGAGTCAAGGATTACCCCGAGGCATTTGGCTTGGGGGACTGGGGAGAGGGGGCAGTCGTTGACGCAGATGGATAGGTTGGGAGGTGGGGTGGAATTTCTTGGGGGGAAGACTATGAATTCAGTTTTGTCCATGTTGAGTTTAAGGAAGCGAGCAGAGAAGAAGGATGAGATGGCGGAAAGGCATTGAGGGATTTTCGAGAGTAGGGAGGTGATGTCGGGGCCGGACAGGTAGATTTGGGTGTCGTCGGCGTAGAGGTGGTACTGGAGGCCATGGGACTCGATGAGTTGCCCTAGGCCGAGAGTGTAAATGGAGAAAAGTAGGGGTCCCAGGACCGAACCTTGGGGGACTCCGACAGAAAGGGGGTAGGGTGAGGAGGAGGTGTGGGAGTGGGAGACGCTGAAGGTCCGGTCCGCTAGGTATGAGGAGATCCAGGAGAGGGCAAGGTGGGTGATGCCAAGGGATTCCAGGATCCTGAGAAGAAGGGAGTGGTCAACCGTGTCGAAGGCGGCAGACAGGTCAAGGAGTAGCAGGATGGAGTAGTAGTGTTTGTTCTTGGCGGTCAGTAGGTCGTTGGTGACTTTGGTCAGGGCTGTTTCGGTGGAATGGAGGGGTCGGAAGCCGGACTGTAGGCGGTCGAAGTGGGAGCACGAGGAGAGGTGAGAGGACAGTTCGGAGTGGACGTGTTGTTCAAGTAGCTTAGAGGCGAATGGGAGAAGAGATATGGGGCGATAGTTAGAGACAGAGGTAGGGTCAAGTGAGGGTTTTTTTAGGATGGGCGTGATTAGGGCATGTTTGAAGGCCGAGGGGAAGGTACCAGTGCTAAGTGAAAGGTTAAAGAGGTGGGTGAGGGCTGGGATGAAAATGGAGGTGTGGTTGGGAATGAGGTGGGATGGGAGCGGGTCGTGGGCGCTGGTGGTGAGGTGTGATTTTGACAGGAGGGAGGAGAGCTGGTCTTCAGTTATGGGGGGGAAGTGGCTGATGGAGGAGGAGGGCAGTGTAGGTGGGAAGGGGAGGTGTGGGGATAGTGGACCGAAGCTGCTTCTGATCTTGTCGATCTTCTCCTTGAAGAAGGTCGCAAAGTCTTCAGCAGAGATGAGGGGAGAAGGGGGAGGAGCAGGTGGGCGAAGTAAGGAGTTGAAAGTTTTGAAGAGCTGCTTGGGGTTGCGGGACAGAGAGGTTATTAGGGATGAGAAGAACACTTGCTTGGCGGTAGCGAGTGCCGTCTTGAAGTCAGTGATGGATTGCTTGAATAGAGCAAAGTGCTCGGGGGTGTGAGACTTTTTCCATCTCCTCTCGGCGACTCTGGACGCCCGTCTCAGGTTTTTAGTGAGGGTGGTGTGCCAGGGTTGCCTGTTAATGCGTGGAGCATGGAGAGTGAGGGGGGCGGCTAGGTCGAGAGCGTTCGTTATGGTGGTGTTGTATAGGGTGGTGGCAATGTCAATGTCGTCAGCGCAGGGTAGGTCGGTGAGAGGGAGGAGTGATTCAGAGAATAAAGGAAGATCAAGATCTTTTAGGTTTCGGCGAGGGTGATCAAGTTTGCAGAGAGGGGGTAGTGTGGCAGGGGAGGAGAGGGCGGAGAAGGTCAAGAGATGGTGGTCGGACAGTGTGAGTACCGAGGTTGTGAGGTTAGAGAGGGAGCAAAGGCGGGTAAAGATGAGGTCAAGCGTGTGGCCTTGTTCGTGGGTGGGAGAGGAGGACCATTGGGAGAGCCCTAGGGAGGTGGTCAAGGAAAGAAGGTTGGAGGCGGCTGGGCGGGGAGTGTCAATGGGGATATTGAAGTCGCCCATGATGATGGAGGGGATGTCAGTGGAGAGGAAGTGAAGTAGCCAGGTGGTGAAGTGGTCAAGGAAGGAGGCGGTGGGTCCGGGGGGGCGGTAGATGATGGCTATTTGGAGGTTGCAGGGGGAGAAGATTCGGACTGAATGGGCTTCGAAGGAGGGGACAGTGACGGATGGGGGCTGGGGGATGGGGCTGAAGGTGCAGGAGTTGGACAGCAGTATGCCGACTCCACCGCCTTGTTTGCCAGAGGGACGGGGGGTGTGGGACAGGCTGAGGCCGCCGTAGGATAGTGCAGCAGGGGAGGCCGTGTCGGAGGGGGTGAGCCAGGTCTCGGTGAGGCCGAGGAATGACAGTTTCCTGGAGATAAAGAGATCATGGATGTCGGGGAGTTTGTTGCACACTGAGCGGGCATTCCAGAGTGCGCCGGGTAGAGCGGTAGGTGGGGCATGGGTTGGGGGAATGGGTCTGATGTTGGTGGGGTTGCGAGAGCAAGTGGTGGTGAGGTTGCGAGGGTTGGCGGTGGGTCGCGGGATGAAGGTTGTTGTTGGGATGTTGCGGGGGGGGGCCAGGATTGGGGGAGATGTCACCGGCAAGGAGGAGGAGTAGGCCGAGGGTTAGCAGGTGGGAGCATGAGAGCTTGCGAGGCGGGCGTGCTTGTTTGGTAATTGAGGATTGAAAGTGAATGAAAAGGTCGGTGAAGTAGGTGAGGTGGTTCGGCAGGATAGAGGGTGAGAGCAGTATTTTGTTGCTGGGAGGGGGGATAAGTGGGGGTAGTAGGAAGTGGAGAAGGATGGGAGTGAGAGTGAGGAGTAGCGGGAACATTGCATACGGAGAACAGGGAGTGAGTGTGGCAGCAGGGGTCTAAATAATACTGTAACCTTTGTACAAATAGTACTGCTATATAATGCCTAAATAATACCGTAACCCTGTGCAGAAATAGAAATGCTATATAATGCCTAAATAATACCGTAACCCTGTGTAGAAATAGAAATGCTATATAATGCCTAAATAATACCATAACCCTGTGTACAAATAGTACTGCTATATAATGCCTAAATAATACTGTAACCCTGTGTACAAATAGTACTGCTATATAATTCCTAAATAATACTGTAACCCTGTGTATAAATAGTACTGCCATATAATGCCTAAATAATACTGTAACCCTGTGTACAAATAGTACTGCTATATAATGCCTAAATAATACTGTAACCTTTGTACAATAGTACTGCTATATAATGTCTAAATAATACTGTAACCCTGTGTAGAAATAATACTGCTATAAATGCCTAAATAATACTGTAACCCTGTGTACAAATAGTACTGACATATAATGCCTAAATATTACTGTAACCCTGTGTACAAATAGTACTGCCATATAATGCTAAATAATACTGTAAACTGTGTACAAATAGTACTGCTATATAATGCCTAAATAATACCGCAACCATGTGTACAAATAGTA
Source organism: Allobates femoralis (assembly GCA_033576535.1). Classification (NCBI taxonomy): domain Eukaryota; kingdom Metazoa; phylum Chordata; class Amphibia; order Anura; family Aromobatidae; genus Allobates; species Allobates femoralis. The sequence continues at coordinate 43,104,042 of JARQOC010000012.1, read as the reverse complement.
CTGCTATATAATGCCTAAATAATACTGTAACCCTGTGACAAATAGTACTGCTATATAATGCCTAAATAGTTGTAACCCTGTGTAAAATAATACTGCTATATAATGCCTAAATAATACTGTAACCCTGTGTACAAATAGTACTGCTATATAATGCCTAAATAATACTGTAACCCTGTGTAAAATAATACTGCTATATAATGCCTAAATAAACTGTAACCTGTGTACAAATAGTACTGCTATATAATGCCTAAATAATACTGTAATCCTGTGTACAAATAGTACTGCTATATAATGGCCTAAATAATACTGTAACCCTGTGTAAAATAATACTGCTATATAATGCCTAAATAATACTGTAACCTGTGTAAAATAATACTGCTATATAATGCCTAAATAATACTGTAACCTGTGTACAAATAGTACTGCTATATAATGCCTAAATAATACTGTAACCTGTGTACAAAAGTACTGCTATATAATGCCTAAATAATACCTGTAACCATGTGTACAATAGTACTGCTATATAATGCCTAAATAATACTGTAACCCTGTGTACAAATAGTACTGCTATATAATGCCTAAATAATACTGTAACCCTGTGTAAAATAATAGTATGCTATATAATGCCTAAATAATACTGTAACCCTGTGTACAAATAGTACTGCCATATAATGCCTAAATATACTGTAACCCTGTGTACAAATATACTGCTATATAATGCCTAAATAATACTGTAACCCTGTGTAGAAATAATACTGCTATTAAATGCCTAAATAATACTGTAACCCTGTGTACAAATAGTACTGACTATATAATGTCTAAATAATACTGTAACCCTGTGTACAAATAGTACTGCTATATAATGCCTAAATAATACCGTAACCGTATGTACAAATAGTACTGCTATATAATGCCTAAATAATACTGTAACCCTGTGTACAAATAGTACTGCTATATAATGCCTAAATAATACCGTAATCCTGTGTACAGATAGTACTGCTATATAATTCTAAATAAATACTGTAACCCTGTGTAGAAATAATACTGCTATATAATGCCTAAATAACACTGTAACCTTGTGTAGAAATAATACTGCTATATAATGCCTAAATAATACTGTAATCCTGTGTACAAATAGTACTGCTATATAAGGCCTAAATAATACTGTAACCATGTGTACAGACAGTACTGCTATATAATGCCTAAATAGTACCGCAACCTGTGTACAATAGTACTGCTATAAATGCCTAAATAATACTGTAACCCTGTGCACAAATAGTACTGCTATATAATGCCTAAATAATACTGTAACCCTGTGTAGAAATAATATGCTATATAATGCCTAAATAATACTGTAACCCTGTGTACAAATAGTACTGCATATAATGCCTAAATATTACTGTAACCCTGTGTACAAATAGTACTGCTATATAATGCCTAAATAATACTGTAACCCTGTGTAGAAATAATACTGCTATGTAATGCCTAAATAATACTGTAACCCTGTGTACAAATAGTACTCATATAATGTCTAAATAATACTGTACCTGTGTACAAATAGTACTGCTATATAATGCCTAAATAATACGTAACCGTAGAAAATATACTGCTATATAATGCCTAAATAATACTGTAACCCTGTGTACAAATAGTACTGCTATATAATGCCTAAATAATACTGTAACCTGTGTACAATAGTACTGCTATATAATGCCTAAATAATACTGTAACCCTGTGTAGAAATAATACTGCTATATAATGCCTAAATAATACTGTAACCCTGTGTACAAATAGTACTGCTATATAATGCCTAAATATACTGTAACCCTGTGTACAAATAGTACTGCTATATAATGCCTAAATAATACTGTAACCCTGTGTAGAATATACTGCTATGTAATGCCTAAATAATACTGTAACCCTGGCTAGTACCAATAGAATAACTGCCTACATATACTGCTATAACTAATATGTAACCCTGTGTAAAATAATACTGCTATATAATGCCTAAATAATACTGTAACCTGGACAAATAGTCTGCTTATAAGCAAATAATACTGTACCCGTTAGAATAATATGCTATAAATGCCTAAATAAAGTACCTGTAAATCTGCATTGCTAATTACAAATAGTACTGCTATATAATGGCCTAAATAATACTGTAACCTGTGTACAGAAGTACTGCTATATAATGCCTAAATAGTACGCAACCATGTGTACCAGATATACTGCTAATAATGCCTAATAATACGTAACCCGTGACAAATAGTACAGCTATATAATGCCTAATAATACTGTAGACCCTGTGTACAAATAGCTGCTATTATGCCCTAAATAATACTGTAACCCTTTGTATAATATACGCTATGTAATGCCAATAATACCGTAACTCTGTGTACAACAGTACTGATATTAAATGCCTAAATAATACCGTAACCCTTGTACACAATACTGCTGCTACCGTGTTCCCCCCGAAAGTAAGACCATGTCTTACATTTTTGGGCCAAAAGTGGCCCCCTGTCTTACTTTCGGGGGGGGGGTCTTATATTGGCAGCCCCAGCTACTCACATACACACACACACACACACACAATATATACCATTATAAGCCAGGTGGAAATACAGCAGACCGCCCCCGGTATACAGCCCCAGCACAGGTATACGGCCCCAGCAGTGTGGTATACAGCCCAGCAGTGTGGTATACAGCCCAGCAGTGTGGTATACAGCCCAGCAGTGTGGTACACAGGGTATACAGGCCCCAGCAGTGTGGATACAGCCCAGCAGTGTGGTATACAGCCCAGCAGTGTGGTATACAGCCCAGCAGTGTGTACACAGGTATACAGTCCCAGCAGTGTGGATACAGCCAGCATGTGTATACAGCCCACAGTGTGGTACACAGGGTATCAGCCCCAGCAGTGATACAGCCCATCAGTGTGTACACAGGTTACAGCCCCAGCAGTGTACAAGGTAACAGGCCCCAGCAGTGTGGATACAGCCCAGCAGTGTGGTATACAGCCCAGCAGTGTGGTACACAGGGTATACAGCCCCAGCAATGTGGATACAGCCCCAGCAGTGTGGCATACAGGCCCCCTCCTGTTGGCACACAACGCCCCCGAACAGTGTTCTGAGCCCCCCCCCTTTGCTGCTGCCGCTGCTGCTGCTCACATCTTACCCTCCAGGGTCTTCTTGCAGCAGTCAGCGCGTCGGTCCTCCGTTCCCGTCTTCAGCTGTCTCCCGTATCATGTGACCCGTCGCAGCGCATGACGTCATCTCTATATAATGTCTAAATAATACTGTAACCCTGTGCACAGATAGTACTGCTATATAATGCCTAAATAATACTGTAACCCTGTGTACAAATAGTACTGCTATATAATGTCTAAATAATACTGTAACCCTGTATACAAATAGTACTGCTATATAATGCCTAAATAATACTGTAACCCTGTATACAAATAGTACTGCTATATAATGCCTAAATAATACTATGATCCTGTGTAGAAATAGTACTGCTATATAATGCCTAAATAATACTGTAACCCTGTGTACAAACAGTACTGTTATAAAATGCCTAAATAATACCGTAACCCTGTGCACAGATAGTACTGCTATATAATGCCTACATAATATTGTAACCCTGTGTACAAATAGCACTGCTATATAATGCCTAAATAATACTGTAACCCTGTGTACAAATAGTACTGCTATATAATGCCTAAATAATACCGTAACCCTGTGTACAAATAGTACTGCCATATAATGTCTAATTAATACCGTAACCCTGTGTACAAATAGTACTGCTATATAATGCCTAAATAATACCGTAACCCTGTGTACAAACAGTACTGCTATATAATGCCTAAATAATGCTGTAACCCTGTGTACAAATAGTACTGCCATATAATGCCTAAATAATACTGTAACCCTGTGTACAAATAATGCTATCTAATGCCAAAATAATACCGTAACCCTGTGTACAAATAGTACTGCCATATAATGTCTAATTAATACCGTAACCCTGTGTACAAATAGTACTGCTATATAATGCCTATATAATACCGTAGCCCTGTGTACAAACAGTACTGCTATATAATGCCTAAATAATACTGTAACCCTGTGTACAAATAGTACTGCCATATAATGCCTAAATAATACTGTAACCCTGTGTACAAATAGTACTGCTATATAATGTCTAAATAATACTGTAACCCTGTGTACAAATAGTACTGCTATATAATGCCTAAATAATACTGTAACCCTGTGTTCAAATAGTACTGCCATATAATGTCTAAATAATACTGTAACTCTGTGTACAAATAGTACTGCTATATAATGCCTAAATAATACTGTAACCCTGTGTACAAATAGTACTGCTATATAATGCCTAAATAATACTGTAACCCTGTGTACAAATAGTACTGCTATATAATGCCTAAATAATACTGTAACCCTGTGTTCAAATAGTACTGCCATATAATGTCTAAATAATACTGTAACTCTGTGTACAAATAGTACTGCTATATAATGCCTAAATAATACTGTAACCCTGTGTACAAATAGTACTGCTATATAATGCCTAAATATTACCGTAACCCTGTGTACAAATAGTACTGCTATATAATGCCTAAATAATACTGTAACCCTGTGTACAAATAATACTGCTATATAATGCCTAAATAATACTGTAACCCTGTGTACAAACAGTACTGCTATATAATGCCTAAATAATACTGTAACCCTGTGTAAAAATAGTACTGCTATATAATGCCTAAATAATACTGTAACCCTGTGTACAAATAGTACTGCTATATAATGCCTAAATAATACTGTAACCCTGTGTACAAATAGTACTGCTATATAATGCCTAAATAATACTGTAACCCTGTGTACAAATAGTACTGCTATGTAATGCCTAAATAATTGTGTAACCCTGTGTAGAAATAATACTGCTATATAATGCCTAAATAATACTGTAACCTTGTGTACAAATAGTACTGCTATATAATGCCTAAATAATACTGTAACCCTGTGTACAAATAGTACTGCTATATAATGCCTAAATAATACTGTAACCCTGTGTACAAACAGTACTGCTATATAATGCCTAAATAATACCGTAACCCTGTGTACAAATAGTACTGCCATATAATGCCTAAATAATACCGTAACCCTGTGTACAAATAGTACTGCTATATAATGATATAATGCCTAAATAATACCGTAACCCTGTGTAGAAATATACTGCTATATAATGCCTAAACAATACTGTAATCCTGTGTACAAATAATACTGCTATATAATGCCTAAATAATACTGTAACCCTGTGTACAAATAGTACTGCTATATAATGCCTAAATATCACCGCTTATTTTGTGTACAAATATTACATCCATAAATTAATTAAATAATATTGCAATTCTGGTAGAAATATTACTGCCATATAATGCCTACATAATACTGCTATTCAATAATTAAACAATACCGCCATCCAGAGT
>JARQOC010000012.1:43036316-43098448 GCA_033576535.1 Allobates femoralis | reverse complement strand
TGGGGTTTCCCGGGATGGACCTCTGATCCACGTCAGAGCCGGTACCCACAGACAGAAAGTTAGTATATTAGACTTAAACAGTCCTCGGGTCACCTGTCGGCAAAGCTCTTACTCTCCGGCTTCACTATCTGCACAGAAGACATTATTCTAATTTGGGCCCAAACCCGGGGACCGGTACTAACTGTGGGGGCCCAGGGGTAACGTATTGTCCAACACAGCCACCCATTAAAAAAGGGAAAGGAAAGTTCAAATAAAATGTCCCCTGAGTCTTCAGCCGAAACATAATTTAAAGGGGGGACACACTCTTCATTCAGGGTTTGCAAAAATGGGAAAAACAAAAATAAAAGGGCATGGTTACGGGAAAGGGGGCTATTTACATGGAAATTGCCCTCAAAGGGGGAGTCTATTGCTAGTTCAAGGCCCTCTACGCGGGAAATCCTGATGGCGAACCACCCCAATTTGGGCCTTGGTACGCTCGTATGAAAACCTCCCCTCACCTCAATAAAGGTCTCGTTCGGGTGTCCTTTCCGCAGGTGGGATTCCACATCGCTCTGGCAAAAAATACATCGTTTTATAAGCCCCGGGTTTTCCTGAAAAATCCTTAGCCATCATCCTGGTAAAAACGGAAATAAAAAATTCCTAGGCAGGGGAATTCTATTGGAAGGGGGGGCTGTGATCGGGAAACTCTTCCATTAGTCGCCGGGTTTTTGCCTGTTCTCGCGGAACCATTTTTTTCCCATTGTCTTTGCGGGCCACCCTGGTCTCTCTCGTCCAATGCTGATTGAGACCCCTGGGGTGGTTTGGGACTGTGGGGGGGGGAGTTTCTGGTTGGGACTCTGGGGACCACTCGGGTTTCGCTGAACTCAATATACGGGGGGTACTTGCGCTGCCGTGCCATGCAGTCCACCACGCAGCCCTTTTGGAGTGTTCCCTCCCAGGCTCCCTCTGGTCCTCCGGGTTTCCCCTTCGTCGACATCGTTTACTCCTCCTCGACTACAATATTTGGTTCTGTTGGGGATGTCCGCCTGTCTTTCCCGCCGGAGACCCAAATGCTGGCCCGGGTTGGGGGTGAAATCCGGGGGGTTTTGTCTGAACTCCCCTTTTCCCGGATCTGGGCGGGGGGGTGGTATGGGTGATAGAGAGGCGCAGTATTCCACAACTCGCGTTCAGCCCCCTGCTGCCCCTTTTTCGCCTGGGGGTCCCCCCTCTCATGGAGGTTAGTTCATATGTCCGCACACCCCGCCAGGGGCCCCTTCCATCTCCTGGTAGAGCCCCTCCAAAGGCATCCCTCCGTAGTCAGCACCCCCCTCTAAGGTCAAAAGGGGGCACCGCTGGGCCGGGTCCCCTTGCACGGCTCGGGGTTTGGGTCCTCAAGCTCGCGCGCAATGTCTCTCCAACGGGGGTGCCGCCAGCTGCCGGGTACGAAGGAGTCTAGTCGTTTTCTGTCCTTCTCTTCCAGTTTGTCTTCCTATGGGCGGCCTCTCCCGAGGAACTTTCTGTGGGCCGCCCCCTGATTGATTGATGGCAATCGGGGCAGCCACACTTTTTGGCGCCTCCGTCTTGGCCCTCCTTCTTCTAGGGTTGAGGCACACCCCCGGGCCTGCACATGGTGTTTAGTACATGGCTACGGCGCTATCTTGGGTCCTCCTGCAGTAATGGCGGAAACCCATTTTTGACGCCAAGCAATGGTGGAAAAAGTTCGTTTTAATCACAAGTCCAAGTTCAAGGTGCACAGTACCCGGTGGTACCGGGCACGATATCCTGTTCGTGACCGCCAGAAAAAGATATGTTGCGCCCAGGCTCTGGGGTACTCGGGTGTCAGGCTGCAAGGATTAACGCTCCTGTTGTCACGGGGAGTGGTGGCCTCCTGCTTTCTCTCACCCTTGCCGCCATCGTGTAACCCTCTGCTGGCTGGCCGCCTGCTCCTTCAGCGGTGCCTGGTTCCCTCTTTTGGTTTGCTCAGGTGCCCTGGAGAAGTGTAGACTCCACGGGACTCCGGATTTTCTGTGGTCCTATAGTATCCCACAGGTGCCCGGTAACTGTCTGCACCTGGGAGCCCTATCTCATACTCCCTCTCTCCTTCTTCAGAGGCAAAAGACCTCTCCAAAAATACCCTCCTTGTTTCCCCTTGAGGTGATTTTATTCCCTCTCGTGTAACCTCCCACTGAGTAAACTAGTGTGGGAGTGCTGGTTATGGGTTCCACCCACAATCCTAGAATCCAGCTGGAGTATCTGCACCTCTTAGGGTACTTTCACACTAGCGTTTTTTTTAAATCGCGGCAGATGCGGTGAAAAAAATGCATCTGCCGCGATTAACGCATAACCGGGACACTTGCGGCACAGTTGCGGCAAGCCCCATGTAATGTCTATGGGTGCGGCAGGTGCGGCAAGTGCGGTTTCGGCACTTGCGGCAGGTGCGATTTTTTTGCGGCCGTACCTGCCGCAAGTGCTGATACCGCACCTGCGGCACCCTTACCGCAAGCCCCATAGACATTGCATGGGTTTTGCCGCAACTGTGCCGCAGGTGTCGCGGTTATGCGTTAATCGCGGCACATGCGTTTTTTTCACCGCATCTGCCGCGATTTAAAAAAACTGCTAATGTGAAAGTACCCTTATACGGGTGCAGTACCTCTCTGTGACGCCTGCATGGCGGGGCGCCACATGTCCATGTGGCGCCCCGCAATGATTGCGTCACAGGAGGGTATTGCAGCCAAGACAGCAGCAGCAATATCCTCTGACCCAGAAGTCATATGGTTAACTTAGAGATCCATACCCTGCATGCATCACTTAGCATAGAGGGCCAATCAAGGTCCTGGTGGGCGGAGTTAAAGGGTAGTGTGTAGTGGAAGTTTAAGTTTAGAATGTAGTCTGGAGGAGTCAGTCTGCAAGTAACAGCAACCTAGAAGACCCTCTGCAGATTCCCAGCTCTGCAACCTAGGAGAGGGGGTTGCACAGTCGGTGCAGCCCCCTGGGCCATCTTCTACCGGCCATCTCCCTACCAATTACGGGCATCAACATGCGGGCTCAAAACCATCCCGTGCCCATCTACAGCCGGTTTGCTGGTACCGAAGCTAGCAGCAGTTCAGCCCTGCTATGCGAACCAGAAGAGTGGAGGAGCAGCTCTACAGGAGCCCCCCACCATCGCCAAATCCAGTCGTCTAACCAGCGGTGTACCCACCAAGGGACCCAAGGCTCCCCAAAACATCCATCACGTATACTTTGGATAGGGCATTCAAGCAGCCTCCCTGTACCCGACCTGGTATTCCTGGGCGACAACGGCAACTTACTTAGTTAGAATGGAGGAACACCGCGCATCTCTGAGGGACACCTATCACTGCTGAGTCCACCCGGTCCACTACCCGTTAACTGTATGCCATGTACTGCTTGCTGGTTACCGTAAATTACCCATTACAGAGACTTACAGTGTCCGTGCTTCCTTATGACTACGTCCGTCCACACACAAGGTAACCGCAGCTGCCGCACAACATATTAAGCAGCTCCTGGCTCCGGGGATCATCGCTTAGCCTGTGGGGAGCGTTCCATCTTGCTGCATTCCATCCCCCGGAGGTCCCGCAGCGTCGGTAAGACTTACCGAAACACTCATAGGTGGCGTCACGAAACAATTAACCCCTTAATCTGTTCCCACAAGACGTCTGCAACTTTTTGATCTGCACTCAACCGGGCCCCACTACCGGCAGGCACGTTCCACCCGTAACAAGGAGGAAGAAGCTACTGCCTGTCTAAACCGGAGTCCTGGCCACGGTGAGTCATCCATTCCACCCCACCCGGTACAGAGTAATCGTTTTTAGGTATGCATATTAACAATATAAAACACTTTTAATAACGGCAATATTCTTGTATTCTTCCCATTCGGGAGGCACGTTTCTTATAATGTTGCATGGAACACACAAACTTGAACCCGTTCAGTGGAACCGGGTTAACTATTGCGTACCTAGTGGTGATTAGCACTGTCTTTTCCAATGTCCCGGGTTACCACTGGGTCGCAGCACACTTTATGTTACACTGCACACAAAGTAAGAAAAGTAAAATGTCCTCATAAAATAAAAGTCTAAGAAGGCTGTAAAAGGAAAAGCACACTATTTACATTTCTACCTGATCATCAAGGCAATTACTGAGGTTCTTCACACTTACTCACTCTTATGGCGTACCAGCCTCTAGGTCCTGCATGGCGTTCATAGCTCACCCTGTCTAAGCGATATAAGTCTCGATCTGGGTGACCTTTGGGTAAATGTGATTCTACATCTCTACGTGAAATGAACACCAGTCTAGAGTCTGCAGTGTGAGAGGGAAGAGAGAGGAGACGAAGGAGCTGGTCGCTGGGACATATCCAGGACCAGGGACCACTGACCGCTGTGCGCACCCTAGGGAAAGGGTCGGAGGCAAGTGGAGAAAGAAGGGAACTAAGAAAAGGGAACCGGTTACTACAGCCCTTTAGTACACCCAGACACCGGAGTCCGAAGCTGCCAGCATTTACTGCTACAGCAAAAGCCCGGAAGACTCAGGAGGAGTTCAGCCCTGAGGAGTACAAAGTAAGAGACGCTAAACTGACCAAGTATAGGACCAGGGGCCATAGGAGGAATAGGGACCCCGCAGAAGGACCTCATTGTCAGTTTAGGACAAAGCCAAGAGAGGGAGAAGAAGCGGTGGGTTCAGGCTCAGGCAGGACTTACCCCACACCACAGAGCACAGACACAGAGGAGGCCTCATAACTTTCTAAGGTGGAAGTCCCAAGTTGCATCGGGGACCTGGTTATTTCTCTGGACTGTACCTGTTACCCTGTCATCAGTAAAAGGTACCGAAACAACAATCACTGTGTGTCTGTGTGCCTGTCTAACCATCGCGATTCACCGCCTTGTCTGCAAAGACGCAACTACTACTCCCCTCATCCATCCCCGCTGCCCTGAGGTAAAGCTCCACCTGTGGGGAGCTGTACCACACTCTGCTGCACCCACTATCACCTCAGCGGCTGGCTGCAGCGCTGGTATACTTGTTACCAGGTACCATAGGTGGCGTCACGTTAACAATCCCCTTGTCCCCCACTGTTCCCCGCCATTGAGGGTCCAGGGCACGAGGCCGGGGATCAACCAGCCGTGATCCCCCATCAAAGCCGCCATCAGCCCCGATTTCCGAGTACCCCATACCCTGTTGACCACCTCACAGTGGGCACAGGAAGAGGATGAGTGCAGGGCACAGAGGAAGAGGATCAGAGAATGGGACAGAGGAAGAGGTTGAGAGCGGGGGAGAGAGGAGGAGGATGAAAGCGGGGGAGAGAGGAGGAGGATGAGAGCGGGGGACAGAGGAGGAGGATGAGAGCGGGGGACACAGGAAAAGGATGAGAGATGGTAGACAGAGGAGGAGGATGAGAGTGGGGGACAGAGGAGGATGAGAGCGGGGGAGAGAGGAGGGGGATGAGCGCGGGGGACAGAGGAGCAAGATGAGAGTGAGGGACAGAGGAGGGTGATGAGAGCAGGGGACAGAGGAAGAGGATGAGAGCTGGTGGACAGAGGGGGAGGATGAGAGCAGGGGACAGAGGAGGAGGATGAGAGCGGGGGACACAGGCAGAGGATGAGAGCAGGGGACAGAGGAGGATGAGAGCAGGGAACAGAGGAGAAGGATGAAAGTAGGGGACAGAGGAGGAGGCTGAGAGCGGGGGACACAGGGGGAGATGAGAGCGGGGGAGAGGCTATGAAGTTGCATCATACTATATGGAGGGCTGTGAGGCTGTATTATACTATACAGAGGACTATGAGGCTACTATATGTAGGATAGTAGGGATGCATTATAATAATTGGATGACTATTGGGGCTACCTTATGAATGGGGGAATATGGGATGCATTATAATACATGGAAGACTATGGGGGTCTATTGTAGTATATGGAGGAATATGGGGATACATTATAATAATTAGAGGACTATCGTGGCGGGAGGAGGAAGACCATATATACCAGGACAGGGGACATATATACCACGATAAGGGCCATATTACAGGAGAGAGACCATATATAGCAGGATGGGAGACATATTTAAAAGGATAAGCTCCATATTCCAGTAGGATGACCATATATAGCAGGATGAGGGACATTAATATATAGAGGGGTCAATTCGTGAGTCTTTATAGAACTTAGAACGTTACACAGGGCCCATGCATCCAACCATCGTGTGCGTGGAGGGGGTCCAGGTCTGAATTTCGCAAGGGGGCCCACCAGACTCTAGTTACGCCACTGGTTGTGGAGTTTGCCAATGGACTAGATCTATTAACTGTTTACAGCCAATTTATATTTATAAACTATATATTGTGATGAGGTAATAAAAGGTTCTGTGACCATCTTACCCAAGTCATGGCAGTCGTGTTTATTTTGCATACACAAAGGGTATAGGTGATATATTGGGTCAAAGCCAGGAAACGACCCTAATCCCCTCTTAAATTGTCACGTGTTTTATACGTAAGGCTGGTTTCACATAACGTTTTTTTTCCTGCCTGTGGGATCCTACTTTTTGTAGGACCCCACAGACAGGAAAGGACCCCACAGGGGATTATCACGGATCCGGACACAGCGGGGCACTTTCACTTCCGCAATGTGTAATATACATTGCAGAAGTGAAATATAGTAAAACAAAGATTTAAAAATAAAAAAAATCAGTATTCTCACCTATCCGGGATCCACCGCTGCCTCAAGCAAGGTCCAGGTGCTTATCGGACCTGCAGTGACGTCACATGCCAATCAACTGATCGGGTCACATGACCACAGTTACCGCGGTAACTGCGGTCATGTGACCCGATGACGCTGCCGGGTTGTGACATGACCGCAGGTCCTGTAAGCACCCGGACCTTGCTTGAGGCAGCGGTGGATCCCGGATAGGTGAGAATACAGATTTTTTATTTTTAACTCTTTCTTTTACTATATTGCACTTCTGCAATGTATATTATACATTGCAGAATTGAAATTAGAGGGTTAGGAGCAATTTTAGTGTACTCAGCATGCTCAGTACACTAAAATTGGGTCAGAGGAACAATCAGCTGTATCCTCGGACCCGCGCTCATAGGCCCCCATGTTGAATCCCGAGGATCGGATCGGATTTGGGCTAATTGCCATCCGATTTTGTGGGATCTGATTTTTTTTCTGTGCCCAAAATCGGAGCAGTCTCCGAGTTTGGGTACAGCAAAAAATTGGACACAAATCGGATCCCACAAAATCGGATGGCAATTAGGCCAAATCGCATCCGACCCCCATAGGATAACATGGGGGCCAAATCGGATCCGTGGCTGTCTGATTTACATCGGACAGCCACGGATTGAAGAAAATCACGATGTGAAATCAGCCTAACTGTAGACATCTGATTGCAGTGAATTTGGGCGTATAAAATCCACACAAAAATGCCAGAAAGGGGGCCGTCACACGGAACGATATCTTGCCCGATATCGTTTAAGCGATCTCCTTTTTGATCGCTTAAGCGATATCGGGCAAGATATCGTTGCATGTAATCAAGCGATTTACGATGGTAAATCGCTTGATCGTGACATCGCTGATCTGAGGTTCGGTTCTCAGATCTAGCGATGAACGATGCAACGATCTGCATCATCGTGGTGTATGACACCACGATGATCCATCTCCCAGCGACTGCGCCTATGCTGGGAGATGGTAACTATGGTACACGTCGGGTAACTAAGCGACGCGCGGCGCCTAGTTACCCGATGTGTACCATAGTTACCAGCGAGATCGCGGCTCCACATCGCTGGTGAGTCTGTCTGTGTGACATCTCACCAGCGATGTGAGCGATATTGTAAGCGATTGCGCGTGCACGTGATCGCTTACAATATCGCTCGAGATATCTCAGCGTGTGACGGCCGCCAAAGACAACAAAATTAGCCTAATTGTACTTTGAAAAAAAAGACACAAAAAAAGACATTGCATTGCAAAACTATAATATATGATAAAAGAATAAAATAGTTAAAAGTAGCAACAAATAAACAATAAAACAACAATCACTGTATTGTTTGAAATAAATAAAAATGTAAATATTAATTTGAAATATTTCTTAATGACCTGATATCTACAAAAGTGATGCAATATTGTAAAAAGTGTAGAATAAAATGCAAAACAAAAATATAAAAGTGAATTTTATTAAAAAAAAAATGTAATTTAAAATAAATACATTACAGTACTATGTAAATCTATAAATGTAATAAAAATGATAACGTGGTGAAAAGCCAACACCCTGGGGTGGTCAGCGTGTCTGCAGTGTTTTGCAGCTTTTCTCTCTGGGTGACCCGGTGTTTTTAGGGAGCGAGGCGTCATGTAACAATACTTCTGCCAATTACATCATTCTTTTCCCACAAGTATTGTGGTGACTGAAACAGACTGTGCAAGACAGTTTAACTGAACAGCATAAGCTGCCTCTCCTCTGAGCCACCTGTTGTGCACGACCCACCTTGAGGGACATAATTAAACTGTTTTCTGACCACATGCTAACCACCGCTTTCAAGGGAAGAGATGCCGGCATGCTCCGCTCACACAAACACTATGTGACTCTGCAGTTTTAAATTCTCAGGTCTAATCTGGTAAATTAGTGAGGTTTGCAGGCATCAAAATGGGATTTTAACTGTCAAAACATTTTGGGTGTTGGAGTTTACAAAAGTGGACATTTGCTGCAGGTAGAACCGGAAAAGCCTGAGAAAGCCTCCGCGATTGAGCAAACAGCATTAGTTGAATGTTTATTATTATTTATTTATATAGCGCCATTAGATTCCATGGCGCTTTACATATGAAGAGGGGAGAATGAGGACAGGTAGTATATATATGAACAATCAAGTCGTACTGATACAGGAGGGGATAGAGCCCTGTCCACAAGGGCTCACAGTCTACGAGGGTCGGGCGAGGAAACAATAAGAGTCGGAAGCGCCGATCTTGGGACGGTGCGGTGACCTGGTCTCATGGTAGGTTGTAGGCTTGTCGGAAGAGGTGAGTCTTCAGGTTTCTTATGAAGTTACCAAGGGTAGCTGAGTGTCTGATGTGTTGGGGGAGAGAGTTCTAGAGTATATCGGATGCATGGGAGAAATCTTGTATGCTGTTGTTGGAGGAGGAAACAAGAGGGGAGAAGAGGAGGGGCTCTTAGGAGGATTGCAGGTTGCGTGAGGTTAGGTATCGGGAGACCATGTCAGACATGTATGGAGGGGACAGGTTGTGGATCATTTTGTATGTCATGGTTAGGATTTTAAACCAGGATCTTTAAGAGGTGCGGAGCCAGTGAAGGGTTAGGCAGAGGGGGGAAAACAGGGGAGTAGCAGGGAGACATGTGGATTAGTCAAGCAGCAGAGTTTAGGATAGATTGGAGAGGTGCGAGGGAAGTAGCGGGGAGGCCAGTGAGCAGGAGGTTGCTGTAGTCAAGGCGGGAGACGATGAGAACATGAACAAGTGTTTTAGCGGTGTCGTGGTCGAGGAAAGTGCGGATTCGGGAAATGTTTTTTAGTTGGAGTCGGCAGGAGGTGGCGAGGGCTTGGATGTGAGGCTTGAAGGAGAGGGAAGAGTTGAGGGTAACCCCAAAGTGCTTGGCGTGTAGGATTGGGGAGAGTGAGCAATCGTTGACGAGGATGGATAGGTCTGTTAGAGGGGGAGAGCAACTTTGGGGGAAGACGATGAACTCGGTTTTGTCTATGTTCAGCTTAAGGAAGCGAGCAGAGTAGAAGGATGAGATGGCAGACAGGCATTGTGGAATTTTGGATAGTAGGGAGGTGATATCGGGCCCAGAGAGGAAGATCTGGATGTCATCGGCGTAGAGATGGTACTGGAGGCTATGGGACTCAATGAGTTGTCCTAGGCCGAGGGTGTAGATGGAGAAGAGTAGTAGTCCCAGAACCGTGCCTTGGGGGACACCGACAGATAGGGGGTAGGACGAAGAGGAGGTATGGGAGTGGGTGACGCTGAAACTCTGGTCCATTAGGTAAGATGCTAAGATAAAAGAAGCTAAGATGAAATGCATTACATGATTTATCGGAAATGGATCTAAGTACCCCAAGTACCCAAACTACCCTTGGAAGCCTAGGTCTTACATACGAATGTATACATGTATAAATAGAGCAGGAGGCTGGCTGTATGTTCTGATAAGATCCATAGGTTTCTACGGTGTCATACTGGACTCCTGTAAGCTCAGTGTCACACAGTGGACTAAGGAGCATAAAATGACAGTGTGTGACAGTGGTGTCCGACGCATCTACACACAACAATAGACTGGGGAAACACCAGTGGGGACAAATACAATGGAGGGCCCTGCTCATAGGTAACACGGAAAAGGAGACCTCCTGCACTGATCTGTGGCTTTGCCCTGATCTCCTTACCATCCTTATTGGGTTCTTTCACCCTGTCGCCGATCAGGATACCTAGTCCCTCGCTGGCACTGATGTTGACCCTCAATAGGGAGATGGCCATCAGGAGCACTAATAACAACAAAAAGGAAAGGAAATGCAGACAGGAAAACAACAAAACAGCTTCATACCTGCTGCCAATGTAGCGCCCAGTCTTTGGGGTACTCGGGCGTCAGGGTTAACTATCCGGTTGTCATGGGGGATGGCAGCCGCGCCTGACTCCGTGTCCTGGGGTATCTTTTGAAAAAGGTGTTTTTATATACAAGTGATTATTTACAGTTTGTTGTCGTGACGCCACCTGCAGTTTCTTGTGAGTAGCACCAGCGCCGCCACAGTCCGCCGGAGGTCGGTGGTATTGCGGCTGAGATAGTGTAGTCCTCCCCAGGTAGGACTGGACCTCCGGGGCAGCGTAGTGAGGAGGGACAGCTTGGAGTGGAGCTGGGATTGTATAGGGAGTACTGGAGCAGTCTATGGGGGTATTGGGAGTGGAGAAAAAGGATACACGCACACAGGAAAGTCTATTTTACCTCTTACTGTTGTTAAAGGAATCCTGTCACCTCCAGAATGCCTCCTAAGCTAGCAAAACATGTCCCTGCAGCATCCCATCACTAATATCACACTCATACTCATATTCTTTAGTCACCAGGGCATGCTGTTTTGCAGGCTACAGGATCCACCCTCTCTCTGTCTGTGTGCTCTGCTTGTGCAGGCATTGCCCTCCCCCTCTCTATCACTCACAGAATGCAAATCATTAGTCCTGCCTTTAGCTCCACATCACAGCAGCACAGAGAGAGAGAGAGGGTGGATCATTCAGGCTGCAAAACAACACCCCCTGGTGACTAAAGAATATAGCCCCTGCTGATTATAATCACTAATGAGTTAAGTATTAAAACGTTTTTATGCACTTTCACAGGATGCTTTTAGGAGACAAAAGAAGTGTGAGATTAGTGATAGGATGCTGCAGGGACATTTTTTGCTAGCTTATGATGTGTTTTGGAGGTGACAGGATCCCTTTAAGCAGGTAAAACAGTCCAGGGCACTGACGTGTGGACAGGTTGTACAGTGGGTCCCCACAGCAAGTGGGTGTAAGGCCTCCTCTGCTTTGTAGTAGTATCTGAAGCACAGCCTGCTTGCAGCCTGACTTGCCTCCTCTCTCTTCCTGACTGTAGTGTCCTCCTCTCCTCCTGTGCCGTCTCCGGGTTACCTTCCCTGAACACTCCGGCTTTGCCCTGCTGTGTTTGATTCCCTCTACTGACCCATAGAGGATACCGGGTAGCCAAAGCCTCCACGGTGTGACATGGTTTTCTGTGGTCCTATAGTATCCCACAGGTGCGGATCCCCAATATCCGGTGGTTCGCTTTGGATGAACTCCCTCTAGTTCCTCACTCCCTTTCTGTTCTAAGCTCCTTGCCTTCAGTCCCACTTAGGCTTGCGGGACGTAGAAGGGCCACTCCGGGTCACTGGTTTGGGCCTAATCACAGCACCGACCACCAGGATGTCTTCGCAGCTTTCCTAGCATCTGCACACTCTGACTAACTCCTCCCCCAGCAGCAGTATATATAGGGGATCTTACCTAAGTGCAGCAAGTGGAGCTCCCTCTACTGTTTCGGGGTGGAAGATGTTGTATGTAATAGTTACCTGCTGTGGAAACCCAGCTGTGCATTAGTGAAATCTGTGGTTACCTGCGTGAGCAGAGCGCCACACCAAACCCCTAGGCAGCAGACAGCTTGAGAACAGTCAGCTTCTCCAGACTAGCTCCTTCACCAATGGTAGTTAGGCCAAGAATGGAGTTCAATCACTAGCCAGGAATGCACGTGAGCATATAAAGGAGGTGGGAGTTATATTAAAGTAGCCACACCGGGGAAGAGAAGTAAGGAACTTTACTAGCAACAGAAACTGACATTAACTCCAACACTAACAAAGGAAATGAATTCTCAAAACAGGAATGAGACACAGGTCCCAAATGTGTCACAAATCTCCAAGGTAAGAGAGACCATCGTGACACTCAGATGGAAAGGTAAAAGGAATGGAGATAGGAGAATGGAAAGAAAAAATGGAAAGAAAAAATTCAAAAGGAGAAAGGAAAGGAAAAAGGGAAAGGAAAGGAGAAAGTAAAGGAGAAAGGAAAGGAGAAGAGAAAGGAGAAGGGAAAGGAAAAAGGGAAAGGAAAGGAGAAAGGAAAGGAGAAAGGAAAGGAGAAGGAAGGAAAAAGGGAAAGGAAAGGAGAAAGGAAAGGAGAAAGGAAAGGAGAAAGGAAAGGAGAAGGCAAAGGAGAAGGGAAAGGAAAAAGGGAAAGGAAAGGAGAAAGGAAAGGAGAAAGGAAAGGAGAAGGGAAAGGAGAAGGGAAAGGAAAAAGGGAAAGGAAAGGAGAAAGGAAAGGAGAAAGGAAAGGAGAAAGGAAAGGAGAAAGGAAAGGAGAAAGGAAAGGAAAAAGGGAAAAGAAAGGAGAAAGGAAAGGAGAAAGGAAAGGAAAAAGGGAAAGGAAAGGAGAAAAGAAAGGAGAAAGGAAAGGAGAAAGGAAAGGAAAAAGGGAAAGGAAAGGAGAAAGGAAAGGAGAAAGGAAAGGAGAAAGGAAAGGAGAAAGGAAAGGAAAAAGGGAAAGCAAAGGAGAAAGGAAAGGAGAAAGGAAAGGAGAAAGGAAAGGAGAAAGGAAAGGAGAAAATAAAGGAGAAGGGAAAGGAAAAAGGGAAAGGAAAAAGGGAAAGGAAAGGAGAAAGGAAAGGAGAAAGGAAAGGAGAAGGGAAAGGAGAAGGGAAAGGAAAGGAGAAAGGAAAGAAAAAAGAAAGGGAAAGGAGAACGTAAAAGTTAAAAGGAAAGGGAAAGGAGAAAGGAAAAAGGAAAGGAAAGGTCCTTTCCGAAAGGACACCACATAGAGCTAGGAACTGACACCTTAACAGAGAGAGTGAGAGAGAGAGAGAAAAGAAAGATAAGAGGAATGAAACAAACACAGATATATAGATATTTAGGGAGATACTATAGATTAGATCCTGCAGCTAGATAGATGGTTAATTTGGGGGATTGTAAAGGAACAGAGGCCTAGACACTCTTGGTGTGGGGCTCTGTTCACACATTGTGTTTTTGCTGTAATTTCCGTTACATTTTTACAGAACCAGAAAGAGCTGAGAGTTTAGAAATCTGCAGAAGATCGGTTGCTTTTGTATCCAGCTGCAGTGTAAAGCCGCTGCTTTTTATTAAAATTTGCAGCATTTCAATTCTTTTAGCATTTTTTCATCAGAAAACACAACCATGATTTTTTTGGTGCGATTTGCAGTGTTTTTGTTGAATAAAAACAACTTTATTAAACATGTACTGTAGACAAATTACACATATAATCCGCACCTAAAACAATGCAGTAAAATGGCACCAAAAATGAAGCAACTAAGCAAAGTCTGATTCCTGTAAGAGGTTTCTTTACTGCCGAGAGCAGATTTTGCCTGCAGAAACAATGCAGCATGTGAACACAGTCTTAGAGGATATTGAGAATTGGGCCATGATCTGGTGAAGGCTTTTGTGCTTTCCCCTTCGGGAATCCGGTGCCGCCGCTCGCCCGTGTACATGGACCGGATCTGACCCCTCCATCACTGGGATCACAGTAAAGTTCATCATTCTACTCTCAGGAAGATGAAGCACACACCCATGTTGTATTTTGCGGCACATCTTTTGTCTATGGCAATTAACTGTTTGATGACTGCAAGATCTGAGACGCTTCTCTCCCCTCACTGCTATTACAGATCCAATATGGTGACTGACTGCAGAGGAGCAAAAGAGAAACTGTCAAAAGTTCCATAAAGTGCAAAATCTGCTCCCTCCTATGTCACAATTAGTCGTAGATGACCAGCACTCAGGGCGTTAGCGGTTTTATGGTGCTATTGGGAAAGGATCGAGTGATCCGCAGTAACTAGTATATGAAGAATCCCAGCACTCATATAGTTGTTGTTTTGCTCAAGGTGAATTTATTTCTCTTTGAATGCTATCAATGATTTCAGTGACTGAATGTCTATGTAAATATTGTATATACTTCACCTGCACTGTATTCACTTTTGTATATTTCCTCTTATAGTGACTTTGTGAACAAGGCCATAGCGGTGGCCGAAACGTCTTTGTCCTGCATGTCACCCGACACAATTGCATAAACTGTAAATAAATTCACCTTGAGCAAAACAACAACTATATGAGTGCTGGGATTCTTCATATACTACCCTCCTATGTCACAACGTCTGACATCTACAGTTATGTCTTATCAAAGGCAATTAGGATTCAATATAACAAATGTGACTAATTAACACTGGTAATAACTGCCATGATCTAATGGAAGAGCCTAGTGTCACACAGAGGGGAGGCAAGAAGGAAGAAGGGAAGGAGGAAAAGAAAAAGAGGGAACGAGGAAAAGAGGGAACGAGGGAAAGAAAAAGAGGGAAAGGGAAAGAGGAAAAGGGGGAAGGAGGGAAAGAAAAAGAGGGAAAGGGAAAGAGGAAAAGAGGGAAGGAGGGAAAGAAAAAGAGGGAAAGAGGAAAAAAAAAAGGGGAAAAGGAAAGAGGGAAGGAGGAAAAGAAAAAGAGGGAAAGAGAAAGAGGGAAGGAGGAACAGAAAAAGAGGGAAAGAGGAAAAGAGGGAAGGAGGAAAAGATAAGAGGGAAAGAGAAAGAGGGAAAGAGAAAGAGGGAAGGAGGGAAAAAAAGAGGGAAAGGGAAAGAGAGAAAAGAAAAGAGGGAAGGAGGAAAAGAAAAAGAGGGAAAGAGAAAGAGGGAAGGAGGAACAGAAAAAGAGGGAAAGAGGAAAAGAGGGAAGGAGGAAAAGATAAGAGGGAAAGAGAAAGAGGGAAAGAGAAAGAGGGAAGGAGGGAAAAAAAGAGGGAAAGGGAAAGAGAGAAAAGAAAAGAGGGAAGGAGGAAATGAAAAAGAGAGAAAGAGGAAAAGAGGGAAGGAGGGAAAGAAAAAGAGAGAAAGGAAAGAGGGAAAAGAAAAGAGGGAAAGAGAAAGAGGGAAGGAGGAAAAGGGAAAGAGAGAAAAGAAAACTGAGGAGGAAAAGAAAAAGAGGGAAAGAGGGAAAAATAAAAGAGGCAGTGAGGGAAGGAGGAAAATAAAAAGAGGGAAAGAAAAAGAGGGAAGGAGGAAAGGAAAAAGAGGGAAAGAGGAAAAGAGGGAAGGAGGAAAAGAAAAAGAGGGAAAGAGGAAAAGAGGGAAGGAGGAAAAGAAAAAGAGGGAAAAGAAAAGAAAGAGGGAAGGAGGAAAAGAAAAAGAGGGAAAGGGGGAAAAGAAAAGAGGGAAAGAGGGAAAAATAAATGAAGCAGCGAGGGAAGGAGGAAAAGTAAAAGAGGGAAAGAGAAAGAGGGAAAAGTAAAAGAGGGAAGGAGAAAAATGGAAAAGAGTGAAAAAGGGAAAGAGGAAAAAATGGAAAGAGGGAAAAAGAAAAAGAGGGAAAGAAGGAAGGAAGAAAAAGTAGAAAAGGGAAAAGAGGGAAAGAGGAAAAAGGGAAAGAGGAAAATGTAAAAGAGAATGTGATGATTCCTAGAAAGATATGAAATGCAGGGGATGAAGAAAGCTGGATGACAAGCAATAATGAAGTTTTAAATGCAGCCATATGACCTGTCACTCAGCTTTCCAAGAAACCAGAATGTCAGACAACTCATTCTAACTAGATGAATTATGATTCAAAAGATTGATCGTTCAGGGATTGGAAAAGCTGGATGTCATAAATGACTGAAGCTTTAATTGCAGCTGTCACCCAGCTTTCTCAGAACCCAGAATGATAAATGTGTCCGAATTGTAAAGCGCTGTGGAATATGTTGCCGCTAAATAAATAAAGATTAAGTCCATCATGTGAGCGGTCATCCAGCTTTCTTAGCACCCCGGAAGACACTTCTGTCTCTTTATGTAGCACATAGGTGATGAATTACTAGACGTATTGAGGAGACTAGGAAAGCTGGGTGACAGCCCCCCTCGGATCATTTCATGAGTCACACAGCTTTCCTAGAACTCAGAATAGTTAATCTGATTATTTATGTAGCATTACAGGGCTAGATGGTGAAGGACTAGGCAGATTTTACTAGGTGGCAAACTTTACAAGACAGGAAAAGCTGGGTATTGATCATTATAAAGCTGTATAGGTAGCTATAGGAGCTGTCACCCAACTTTCTAAGTACCCAGAATGGCAAAAATACTTAATTGTCCAGCCATTTGGGGCCAAGAAAGTTATTCTTTCTGAGACTGAGAAATCAGGGTGACTTGCACAACTTGAAGCTCATAGGCCCCAATACAAAAGTTCTGACAGGGCCCCTTAATATTGAAAATCTTTAATAGTATTAGTCTTTGTCTATAAGCCTAAGGGACTTTTGGCGCCCCCTAGGCTCCAGGGTCCGGGTGGAATTGCGACCCCTGTACCTATTGTAGTGACACATGGAAAGCTGGGTGACATCATTACTGACACATGAAAAGCTGAGTGACATAATTACTGAGACTGGGAAAGCTGGGTGACATAATTACTGAGACTGGGAAAGCAGGGTGACATCATTACTGAGAGTGGGAAAGCTGGGTGACATAATTACTGAGCCTGGGAAATCTGGGTGACATCATTACGGTGACATGGAAAACTGGGTGACATTACTGAATCTGGGAAAGCTGAGTGACATAATTACTGACACATGGAAAGCTGAGTGACATAATTACTGAGACTGGGAAAGCTGGGTGACATCATTACTGAGACTGGGAAAGCTGGGTGACATCATTACTGAGACTGGGAAAGCTGGGTGACATCATTATGGTGACATGGAAAACTGAGTGACATTACTGAGACTGGGTAAGCTGGATGACATCATAATTGAGATGGGGAAAGTTAGGTGACATTATTACTGACACTGGGAAAGCTTGGTGACATCATTACTGAGACTGGGAAAGCTGGGTGACATCATTACTGAGACTGGGAAAGCTGGGTAACATCATTGCTGAGACTGGGAAAGCTGGGTAACATCATTACTGAGACTGGGAAAGCTGGGTGACATCATTATTGAGATGGGGAAAGTTAAGTGACATCATTGCTGAGACTAGGAAAGCTGGGTGACATTGCTGAGACTAGGAAAACTGGGTGATGTCATTACTGGGACTGGAAAAGCTGGGTGACATCATTACTGAGACTGGGAAAGCTGGGTGACACCATTATTGAGACTGGGAAAGTTAGGTGACATCATTGCTGAGACTGGGAAAACTGGGTAACATCATTATTGAGACTAGGAAAGCTGGGTGACATAATTACTGAGACTGAGAAAGCTGGGTGACACAATATTGAGACAGAGAAAGCTGGGTGACATCATTATTGAGACTAGGAAAGCTGGGTGACATCATTACAGAGACTGGGAAAGCTGGGTGACATTGTTACTGAGACTGGGAAAGCTGAGTGACACCATTACTAAGACTGGGAAAGCTGAGTGACATCATTATTGAGATGGGGAAAGTTAGGTGACATCATTTTTGAGACTGGTAAAGCTGGGTGACATCATTGCTGAGACTGGGAAACGTGGATCACTTCATTGCTGAGACGAGGAAAGCTGGGTGACACCATTAATGAGATTAGGTAAGCTGGGTAACATAATTATTGAGACTGGGAAAGCTGGGTGACATCATTTTTGATACTGTGAAAGCTGGGTGACATCATTATGGAGACTAGGAAAGCTGGGTGACATTGTTACTGAGACTGGGAAAGCTGAGTGACACTATTATTAGATGGATGAGGAAAGTTAGGTGACAGCAGTGCTGAGACTGGGAAAGCTGGGTGACACCGTTACTGAGACTTGGAAAGCTGGGTGACATCATTACTGAAACTGGGAAAGCTGGGTGACATCGTTGCTGAGACTGAGAAACGTGGGTCACTACATTGCTGAGACTAGGAAAGCTGGGTGACATCATTACTAAGACTGGGAAAGCTGGGTGACATTGTTACTGAGACTGAGAAAGCTGGGTGACATCATTACTGAGACTGGGAAAGCTGGGTGACATTATTACTGAGACTGACAAAGCTGGGTGACATTGTTACTGAGACTGAGAAAGCTGGGTGACATCATTACTGAGACTGGGAAAGCTGGGTGACATCATTACAGAGACTGGGAAAGCTGGGTTACATTATTACTGAGACTGACAAAGCTGGGTGACATTATTACTCAGACTAGGAAAGCTGAGTGACATCATTACTGAGACTGGGAAAGCTGGGTGACATCATTACTGAGACTGGGAAAGCTGGGTGACGGTCATTACTGAGACTAGAAAGGTTGGGTGACACCATATCTGAGACTGGGAAAGCAGGGTGATGCCATTATTGAGACTGAGAAAGCTGAGTAACATCATTACTGAGACTGAGAAAGTTGGGTGACATCATTACTGATACTGGGAAAGCTGAGTGACACCATTATTGAGATTAGGCAAGCTGGGTAACATCATTATTGAGACTGGGAAAGCTGGGTGACATCATTACTGAGGTTGGGAAAGCTGGGTGACATCATTACTGAAACTGGGAAAGCTGGGTGACATCATTGCTGAGACTGGGAAAGCTGGGTGACATCATTACTGAGACTGGGAAAGCTGGGTGACACCATTACTGAAACTGGGAAAGCTGGGTGACATAATTACTGAAACTGGGAAAGCTGGGTGACACTATTACTGAAACTGGGAAAGCTGGGTAACACTATTACTGAAACTGGGAAAGCTGGGTGACACTATTACTGAAACTGGGAAAGCTGGGTGACACCATTACTGAAACTGGGAAAGCTGGGTGACACTATTACTGAAACTGGGAAAGCTGGGTGACATCATTACTGAAACTGGGAAAGCTGGGTGACATCATTGCTGAGACTGGAAAAGCTGGGTGACACCATTACTGAAACTGGGAAAGCTGGGTGACATCATTACTGAGACTGGGAAAGCTGGGTGACATCATTACTGAAACTGGGAAAGCTGGGTGACATCATTACTGAGACTGGGAAAGCTGGGTGACATCATTACTGAGACTGGGAAAGCTGAGTGACATCATTACTGAAACTGGGAAAGCTGGGTGACACCATATCTGAGACTGGGAAAGCAGGGTGATGCCATTATTGAGACTGAGAAAGCTGAGTAACATCATTACTGAGACTGAGAAAGTTGGGTGACATCATTACTGATACTGGGAAAGCT
The DNA here is from genome assembly GCA_033576535.1 of Allobates femoralis. NCBI lineage: Eukaryota > Metazoa > Chordata > Amphibia > Anura > Aromobatidae > Allobates > Allobates femoralis. The sequence continues at coordinate 43,078,909 of JARQOC010000012.1, read as the reverse complement.
GAGTGACACCATTATTGAGATTAGGCAAGCTGGGTAACATCATTATTGAGACTGGGAAAGCTGGGTGACATCATTACTGAGGTTGGGAAAGCTGGGTGACATCATTACTGAAACTGGGAAAGCTGGGTGACATCATTGCTGAGACTGGGAAAGCTGGGTGACATCATTACTGAGACTGGGAAAGCTGGGTGACACCATTACTGAAACTGGGAAAGCTGGGTGACATAATTACTGAAACTGGGAAAGCTGGGTGACACTATTACTGAAACTGGGAAAGCTGGGTAACACTATTACTGAAACTGGGAAAGCTGGGTGACACTATTACTGAAACTGGGAAAGCTGGGTGACACCATTACTGAAACTGGGAAAGCTGGGTGACACTATTACTGAAACTGGGAAAGCTGGGTGACATCATTACTGAAACTGGGAAAGCTGGGTGACATCATTGCTGAGACTGGAAAAGCTGGGTGACACCATTACTGAAACTGGGAAAGCTGGGTGACATCATTACTGAGACTGGGAAAGCTGGGTGACATCATTACTGAAACTGGGAAAGCTGGGTGACATCATTACTGAGACTGGGAAAGCTGGGTGACATCATTACTGAGACTGGGAAAGCTGAGTGACATCATTACTGAGACTGAGAAAGCTTGGAGATATCATTACTGAGACTGGGTAAGATGGATGACATCATTATGGAGACTGGGAAAGCTGGTTGACATCATTGCGGAGACTGGGAAAGCTGGGTGACACCATTATTGAGACTAGGAGAGCAGGGTGAAAACCATTATTCATATCTAAAGGCAGCTACATTAGATGTCATACAGCTTTCTAAGAACCCTGAATGACTCACTTTTCTCATTATTCAGCAATATGAGGCTATATCAGAAATAACGAGACAGATTTATTTATGAGACATTGAAAGTTGGGTGGCAAATCCTGTTGGAGCACTCAATGCTGCCATGTTAGCGTGAAAGGCATAATATTGTCATACAGCTTTCTAAGGGTACCTTTACACGGCACAACGTTGAAATGATGTCAGCAACAATCTCGGGGTCACGCGGTCGTTTTTGACATCATTTCAACATCGCTGGTGAGATGTCACACGTTAGATATTGTGGACGACGCACCAACGATGTAGTGAGCAGGTATCATTCGCCAACCCCGCAAACCATCCCTGCTCACTGCTGTGAATGGGCGAAGTCGTCCGTGACATCGTTATTGCGGTGTCACACACAACGATGCTACCAGATCGCTTGGATGACATCGTCAGGTTTTAGAACATGTTCGTTAACCTGGCAACTCCAACTTGACTAATTATCGTAGTTGCATCGTTCAGTTACACGCAACGACGCACTAATGATGTTGCTTCAACATCGTTGTACACGTCACTTTTGAGCGATGTCTGGCACCATGTGGTGCCGTGTAAATGTACCTTTAGAAGAGAAAATGGTAAATGTGTACCATTATTCAGCAATAGGGTTAGACTAGACACATTTATAAGATAAAGTTGGATGACAACCCCTACTGGAACCATACAATCTCTGCTAGAACCATACAACCCCAACTGGAACCATACAAGTCCAACTGGAGCCATACAACACCTGATGGAACTATACAACCCCAACTGGAACCATACAACCCCAACAGGAGCCACACAACCCCAACTGGAGCCATACAACACCTGCTGGAACTATACAACCTCCGCTAGAACCATACAACCCCAACTGGAACCATACAAGTCCAACTGGAGCCATACAACATCTGCTGGAACTATACAACCCCAACTGGAACCATACAACCCCAACAGGAGCCATACAACCCCAACTGGAGCCATACAACACCTGCTGGAACTATACAACCTCCGCTAGAACCATACAACCCCAACTGGAACCATACAAGTCCAACTGGAGCCATACAACATCTGCTAGAACTATACAACCCCAGCTGGAGCCATACAACCCCTGCTTGAACTATATGTAGCACCACAGGGTCCCAATGGTATGCCTGGAAGCAAAAGAGGGGTTCCCTATTCAGGGGTCACAGCATCCAACACTTTCCTGCCTCCAGACCAGAAGGGGGAGCTCAAGAATCCGGCTTGAGGGGAGCTTCCCTGTATAAAAGTTCTGGCTGGAGGGGAGATCCGTTCCATCCCCAGCTGCCAGCCATCATCCCCGGAGGTTCTACAGCAGCGGTGGTCCCCACTGACCACATCCCATGGGTGGCGTCATGACAAATTCCCTGAACATATGCCCCCTTTTTGAACTGAGCCCAGGCCACAGGGCCGGGTCATGACCACCATGATCCCTGAGAGACAGCACCAGCCCGGTTTCCGAGTATCCCACGGCATGGGGGCCCATCACATACAACCCCAGCCAGAGCCCTACAACACCTGCTGAAACCATACAACCCCTGCTGGAGCCATACAACACCTGCTGGAAACATACAACCCCTGCTGGAGCCATACAACCCCTGCTGGAGCAATGCAATCCCTGCTGGAGATTTACATGCCTTGCTGGAGGTTTACTACCCCTGCATGAACCATACAACCCCTGCTGGAGCCATACAACACCTGCAGGATTCATACAACCCCTGCTGAAGCTTTATCTCCCTTACTGGAGGACTACATTTCCTGCAGGAGTTTTTCAGCCCCTGAAGGAGCCATACAATCCCTGCTGGAACCATTATTTCCCTGCTAGAGCTTCACATTCTCTGATGGAGCTTTAAATCTCCTGCTGGAGCTTTATATCCCCTAATTGAGACTAAGAATCCCTGCTGGAGCTTTACATTTCCTGCTCAAGCCATGCAACCCCTGCTGGAGCTTTATGTGGCGCCTCTGCAACCAGGTGGCCACAAAGGGAAGTGCAGCCAGGTAAGGCAAGATGTTTGGAAACATACCCACACAGTTGCACACATCAACCCTACGCCTAGGACTCTAGGTTGGGCAAGGGGTGGTGGGTGTAGCAAAGTGGGTGGAATGTAGTTGGACACTGACAAGTGGGTGGAGCAAGACCAGAAGTGAGTTAGTCGGAGAGGGACCACAGAGAGAGGAGGTGGTTGGAGAAGCAGTGAGGAAGGCTTCCAAGACATTTTTGGGTTCCCTGGAGGCGCATAATCTTGAGAAGCAACAGGCCCTAGTAGAGAAAGCCCCCTCGATAGCTTGGAAGTGACGGGGAGGAGAAAGAGACTGAAAGAGACCCCACAGCTGAGAAGGTGGGAGGACAAGGGCTCGGCAGCCTGATAGACCCGTGCTGCGCGGAGGAACCCTTGACACTGTGACTGAAAGAAGGAGCCTGGTGTACCCAAATACCTGAACAAGGGACACTGGAGGGCTAGGCCAACACCAGAGAACCGTCTCTGAAGAGGTGACCGGGGATTCTAGACCCTAACCATGAGACACACCGGTGGAGGGCAGAAACTTTATGTGCTGCAGCCTAACTTTCCACCACAGACTAGGACACAGTCGTCACACTAGGACTGGTGACCCTGACGGCAAGGGAAATATATTCACCCGTGAGTCCGTGACGACCAGACTGAACCCGGGGGTGAGGTATTACGTTAACACTGAGAGAGGGGCCTGAAAGGACTTTGACGGAGTAACACAGAAAGGCTACCTGAGCTGCACAGTTTGAGTTGCCTGGAGCAGGGTAAATTGTGTGAACTGTACGGAAAGAGCTGTGAACTGTTGTGAACTAATGCTGAAGACCTTAAGTAAAGTACTCAGCAAGCTCACCACTGCCTAAGACTGTTTACTTACATCATCGCAGAAAAGATCCGCCTGAGGAGCCACAGACTGTCATCCCTGCACACTGGCTGGAGAGCTGCAGCTTTGAAGTAATTGAGCCACACTGCACACGATCCCTCACCAAGCCCATCCAACACTACTACACCTGCCCTGGGGACCTTCAGCCCTACCCGAGGAGGGCTTACCATCTACGCTGCCCCAAGTCACCGTCCCCAGCAGGAATACGGCAGCGGTGGTTCTATTAACCACATACGCTGGGTAGTGTCACGACAACATCCCCTGTAAATAACCCCTTTTTGGACTGATCCAGGGCGACGGGACAGGGTCGCGACTACCGTGATACCCCAGAGAGACAGCACCGTCCTGACTCCCGAGTACCCCATAGCCTGGGGGGCGCATCATTACATTCTCTGCTGGAGCTTTATATCCGCTGTTGGAGCTTTACATTCCATAAGGGAGCTTTACATTTCCTGCTGAAGTTTTACAACCCCTTCTGCAGCTTTATGTTCCCTGCTGGAGCTTTACATTCCCTGTTGGAACTGTACAATCCCTGCTGGAGCTTTACATTTGTGGCGCCCCTGCGTACAGGTGGCCACAGAAGGGAACTGCAGCCAGGCAGTTAGGACATGGTAAACACTACACCCTCACAGCCCACGTCCCCACGCATAGAAAGGGTTCACATCCAGCTCTGAGGTCGGAGACTATATGAGACCAGAGGAGTGGTGGATGAGGAGTGGGTTGGGCACACCAGAAGGTCAGGTGACTGACAGTATATAGAGAGGGGGAGGAGTGAAGGAAGGGAGTAGGCTGAAGTAGCTGAGATGCAAAGACAGAGAGAGATTGCACGTCCTGGAAGAGCCTAAGCTGAGGAGCGCAGACCCGTACTGAGCCAATGCGAGCCAGATGGGGGGGAAAGCCCATCCAAGATGCTGAAACCACCAGGAGTGTGATAGACAGAGAAGGGACGGTGTAACCCGTGCCCTGGACAGCAGCAGAAGCTACTAACAGCAGGTGGAGAAGCCCTCCTAGATATCTGAAGGAAACAGAGGAAGGAGCCTGGCAGAGCCTCACGCTGGAGGACTGTTGCAGGCTGGGCTAGAGCAGAGTGTCAGCTCTGAAGGGGACCGACGATTCACCCGGTATCCCCAGATTCACTGACGGGGAGCTTTAGTTTCAAGCTGGAGTTCCTAACCCAAAGAACAGGCAGCTCAGTGACACACTAGGACTCACAGAAGCCCGAGTCACCGCTATACTGTTCAGCGTCCGCATACACCCGTGTAAGACGGAGAAAAGAGAGTAAAAGCCCGGAAAGGTACACTAAGAGACTGTGCGAGGGGTCACGAGGAGAGAGGAGCCTGGCTGCAGGAGAGAAGGGAACCCGGAAAGGGAGTAGAAAGCAACTGTGTACTTGAACTGTGAATAACCTGTAACTTGCTTGAAGAAGAACAACTTAAGTAAAGCTTTGGAAACCCTGAATTCCTTGTCAGACTCTATCTGCAGACCCTTCCTCCCATACAGGCTTGCACTGGAAAGATCTCAACCTGCAGAGCTACAGCCTGTCAGCACCAACGATGAGGAGAGATCCCTGCAGCTGCAAAGTAAGTGTGCTCCACTACACCAAATAGACTTTTACTCCTTACTGCCCCGGGGGATACAGTTCTCCCACTAGAACTATACCATCCAGGCTGCCATTCCATCACCCCGGAGGTTCTGCAGCAGCCGCGGCCCCATAGCTGGCCGCACCAAGTGGGTGGCGTCACCCGTGACATATCCCTTGTAAATATTCCCCTTTTATTGTGCTGAGCCAGGGACACGGTCCGGACCAGGCCACCAGTGACATCCCCAGCAGCAGATCGGTCCGGTACCGAGTACCCCACGTCCCTTGGGGCTCCACAACCTGGCGTCACGAACAGGATCTACCCGGTCCAAAAAGAATTGGACCTTGTGTGCCTAAATCCTGTGTTCTGGACTTTTCCCGCCAAATCTGACCCTAATGGCGGCAACAAGGGACTAGCGCCATGTGCAGAGGAGGCGTTCCTAAGACTCCCATCGTGGGCCGGTCCGGTCCAAGGCGCGAAAAGAGGGTCCCGCCCTGGCTCTCCTTAACTCTGGGAGAGCCAGCTGTCACTCTCAAAGAAGAGCCGCCGCCCCTAGACCCTCCTACCAAGAAGCTGGCGCGAACGAAGCAGGAAATCGTCATCAGGAGGGGGCGGAGCAGGCAACCGGAAGAGAAGCAGTCGCGATTCAGAGACACGAGGACGGAAGCGGAGGACGCAGCAACCAGCGCTCCACCCGGAAGACCACGCGTGATCCCGGAGGGCCCACAGAAAGATTTAGTGGAGGAACCCAGCCGAGGAGAGACCCCGTGTGACCGAGAGGAGATGGCTGAAGGAGGAGAAGAGCGCCCCTATGTCCTAGACACCCGGAGGGGTGTACGGCGGCTGCCCCCAAGGATGACACGGGCCCAGGAGGAGAACAGGACCCGGATTCAGATCAACATTGATCAGCCTAGAAACTGTTACATCCAAGTCTATGAAGGATGTTATAATGCAGAGCCCAGAGAGCAGTTTGCTGAACGCTGCACTGCAGGACCTAGAGGTGTATCCCAGATGGAAGACATCGCAAGTGGTACCATGGACGCAGCAAAAGAAAGAATAGAAACGCAGGATCTGCATCCAGAAGGGAAGGCATCCCAGATGATCCAGAAGATGGAGAAGAAGGATCAGGAGTAAGACCCGTATCCTGCATCAAGAAGAAACAGATGAAGACGCTGTAAGTGTGAATGTACATTGTTCCTTATTGCTCCCCCAACCTTACCTGAATGAATGTTAGCATTCCCCTGTCTGTCCTATATGTTTTACCTGAACATTTGCATCATGAACAATGACGTGATACTAACTTTCTTGTATATAGTTGAGCACACTTGTGTGCTCCCCTTTGGTTTTAAGACCAGCTGCACATGAGAAGTAGTGCACGAGACTGTAACTGTATTGAAGCTGCTTTTTGAGACTTTTGCACTTTTTGAGAATTTTTTAAAGTTTTAGCACTTTTTGAAAAGGAAAGAGATTTTACACTTTTATACGAAGCAATGTCTTATCATTGCCCTCTGTTCTCTGTAAAAGACATTATGAGTATATATACCCATGCACATGTTTATAGTTAATGAAACGTTCAAGAATCGTGCCTCCCGGAAGGGAAGAAAGCAAGAATCCATAATGTTTATTGTTATATAATATAAAAATGTTTTCAGGGTAACCAATGTCGAGTCGCGCGCGGATGCGCTGTTTAACTCCGGGAGAATGTGGCGCCCCTGCGTACAGGTGGCCACAGAAGGGAACTGCAGCCAGGCAGTTAGGACATGGTAAACACTACACCCTCACAGCCCACATCCCCACGCATAGAAAGGGTTCACATCCAGCTCTGAGGTCGGAGACTATATGAGACCAGAGGAGTGGTGGATGAGGAGTGGGTTGGGCACACCAGAAGGTCAGGTGACTGACAGTATATAGAGAGGGGGAGGAGTGAAGGAAGGGAGTAGGCTGAAGTAGCTGAGATGCAAAGACAGAGAGAGATTGCACGTCCTGGAAGAGCCTAAGCTGAGGAGCGCAGACCCGTACTGAGCCAATGCGAGCCAGATGGGGGGGAAAGCCCATCCAAGATGCTGAAACCACCAGGAGTGTGATAGACAGAGAAGGGACGGTGTAACCCGTGCCCTGGACAGCAGCAGAAGCTACTAACAGCAGGTGGAGAAGCCCTCCTAGATATCTGAAGGAAACAGAGGAAGGAGCCTGGCAGAGCCTCACGCTGGAGGACTGTTGCAGGCTGGGCTAGAGCAGAGTGTCAGCTCTGAAGGGGACCGACGATTCACCCGGTATCCCCAGATTCACTGACGGGGAGCTTTAGTTTCAAGCTGGAGTTCCTAACCCAAAGAACAGGCAGCTCAGTGACACACTAGGACTCACAGAAGCCCGAGTCACCGCTATACTGTTCAGCGTCCGCATACACCCGTGTAAGACGGAGAAAAGAGAGTAAAAGCCCGGAAAGGTACACTAAGAGACTGTGCGAGGGGTCACGAGGAGAGAGGAGCCTGGCTGCAGGAGAGAAGGGAACCCGGAAAGGGAGTAGAAAGCAACTGTGTACTTGAACTGTGAATAACCTGTAACTTGCTTGAAGAAGAACAACTTAAGTAAAGCTTTGGAAACCCTGAATTCCTTGTCAGACTCTATCTGCAGACCCTTCCTCCCATACAGGCTTGCACTGGAAAGATCTCAACCTGCAGAGCTACAGCCTGTCAGCACCAACGATGAGGAGAGATCCCTGCAGCTGCAAAGTAAGTGTGCTCCACTACACCAAATAGACTTTTACTCCTTACTGCCCCGGGGGATACAGTTCTCCCCACTAGAACTATACCATCCAGGCTGCCATTCCATCACCCCCGGAGGTTCTGCAGCAGCCGCGGCCCCATAGCTGGCCGCACCAAGTGGGTGGCGTCACCCGTGACATATCCCTTGTAAATATTCCCCTTTTATTGTGCTGAGCCAGGGACACGGTCCGGACCAGGCCACCAGTGACATCCCCAGCAGCAGATCGGTCCGGTACCGAGTACCCCACGTCCCTTGGGGCTCCACACATTCCCTGCTGGAATGTTACATCCCATGCTGTAGCTTTACATTCCCTGCTGGAGCTTTACATTCCCTGTTGGAGCTTTATAACCCATGTTGGAGCTTTACATACCGAGCTGAAGCTTTACAACCACTCCTGAGGCTTTACATTCTGTGCTGGAGCTTTACATCCCCTAGTGAAGCTTTACATTCCCTTTTGGAGCTTTACCATTCCCTGCTGAAGCTTTACCATTCCCTTCTGGACTTCTACATCCCGTGTTGGAGCTTTACATCCCCTGCTGGAGCTTTACAATTCCCTGCTTGAGTATTATAACCCATGTTGGAGCTTTACATCTCCTGCTGAAGCTTTACATTCCCTTCTGGACTTCTACATCCACTGTAAGAGGTTTACATCCCCTGGTGGAGCTTTACATTCCATGCTGGAGCGTTACCTCCCTTGCTGGAGCTTTACATCTCCTGCTGAAGCTTTACATCCCCTGCTGAAGCTTTATATATCCTGTTGGAGCTCTACATGCCCTCCTTGAGCATTTCCTCCCCTGCTGGAGCTTTACATTCCCTGATGGAGCTTTAGATCCCCTGTTGGACCTCTAAATCCTCGGTTGGATGTTTACAGCACATCCCCTGCTGGAGCTTTACATTCACTGCTGGAGCTTTATATCCCCTGTTGGAGCTTTACATTCCCTGCTGGAGCTTTATATCCCCTGCTGGAGCTTTACATCCCCAGTTGGAGCTTTACATCCCCTGCTGAAGCTTTACATATCCTGTTGGAGCTCTACATGCCCTCCTTGAGCATTACCTCCCCTGTTGGAGCTTTACATTCCCTAGTGGAGCTTTAGATCCCCTGTTGGACCTCTACATCCTCGGTTGGATGTTTACAGCACATCCCCTGCTGGAGCTTTACATTCACTGCTGGAGCTTTATATCCCCTGTTGGAGCTTTACATTCCCTTGCTGGAGCTTTATATCCCCTGCTGGAGCTTTACATCCCCAGTTGGAGCTTTACATCCCCTGCTGAAGCTTTACATATCCTGTTGGAGCTCTACATGCCCTCCTTGAGCATTACCTCCCCTGTTGGAGCTTTACATTCCCTGGTGGAGCTTTAGATCCCCTGTTGGACCTCTACATCCTCGGTTTTAGGTTTACAGCACATCCCCTGCTGGAGCTTTACATTCACTGCTGGAGCTTTACATTCACTGCTGGAGCTTTATATCCCCTGTTGGAGCTTTACATTCCCTGCTGGAGCTTTACATCCCCAGTTGGAGCGTTACATCCCCTGCTGGAGCGATAACTCCCCTGCTGGTGGCCAAATTAGTTGGTGATGTATAACTAGACTGATTTGTTATTTAAGACTCATTATTTCTAGAGGTTTTTTTTTTTTTTTTAGCAGTGTCCCTTTAAGACATTAGCATTAATAATATCCTTATTCTTCTCGCTGCAACATTGTATAAATCCTCCATATTAAAGATTTATTTCGACATCCTACACATCAGAAGTGGTGTCATTGTATGGAGATTGGCAGAAGGCAGAACACAAAGCCTTTCCAGGAATCATCTGCTTTGTTCAAAAGACACAATCGCTCCCTGACCTTTTCTCGTGCCCTAATTTTTTTTCCGCTAGTAACAACATGATTTAAATTTTCATGAGCAAATAAGCTGTTTCACACAAAGGAGAATACATGAATATCGCTAATATAACAGTGGGGGAACTGTGACCAGCCTGGGACCTCCGGAGGACCCCTCTGGACCTGCCAATAAGATGCCCTTTCCATCTTAGGGAGAGCGCCAGCGCTGGACTAATTATCTTTTTAAATTTGTCTCTGGATCCGTAGGTTGTCTTGTGGGATTAAGCGCGGTACGGTCTGTAAATTGAAAACAAGATAGCTGTTAGGGACATATACATGTCTGTCTGATTACTGTACAAAACAATGGGAAACATTCATTTACAGATGCATTATGACAGGAGAGAGACGGCCGTACCTTCTCCTAGATAGAATCGGATACACTGCATTAGGCGACGCCAGTCTATACATGAAATATCTGTAATGGTACCTTTACACGCCGCCACAACAGGATGGATACCAACGGCAACTTCACGTGCACGAGCACAGCCGAACGGTTACCAACGGGAACCGCACCCTCTTTACACGCCGCCACAAGGTGCGCTACGCCACGCTACATCTACAGCTAGCTACATCGCCGGGTGTCGCAAGTAGCCATCTGTAGCTCAATTACACACCGCTATAACCAGCTACTATGGGCGGACCTGGTGCAGCAGGGACAGCACATAGGCGTGCCACAATTGAGAGTACGAGCCGTCCGTACGCTGATAGGACAAAGCATTAACATCCTGATTGGCCAGGCATCGCAGGAGGCTGAGTAATACAGCACGCTTGAGCGATTGTGTAGTGTGACTCGTCAGCTCCTTAAATATGCCTCCCTATGCAGCGACTACCAATCGTCATGCAGCAGCTTCCACCAATGATCGCACATGGGGCGCGGTAACACGGAGCCAGGGTCACGCCTTAGCTACATTGCAGGCTGTCCCGAGTTCCCTTCCGTAACGTCTTTACACACCGATACAGCTCGCTACAATCGGCGATGTAGCCATATGTTTATGGGCAGTGCACGGATACAGAGGTATCTGTAGCCGGCTGTGTCGTCCCGTCTTCACACGCCGCTACTACGGGCGATATTGGCGCGACAAGCTACATTTGTAGCCTGTAGCGGGTTGTATCCATCCTGTTGTGGCGGCGTGTAAAGGTACCATAAATGATCAGCATTTTGGAGAATTAGAGGACTGGTCCATCGCATCCAGATTTATAGAGGAAGTTACATTGTTTGAAGCTACCAAAGTGATCTGTGGCGCCCCTGCAGTCCGGTCGCCACTATAGGTTTGCAGCAACCGGGACTGGTAAGTCCAGTCACCCAACACACCCTGGTCCCAGAGCGAGGGACTCTAAGCCCAGCTGAGGGATGGCAGGAGGAGACAGGTGGTGGATGGGAAGTTAGTACAGGATGCGGTCAGAAAAGGGGGGAACAAATAGGAAACACCTCAGAAAGTCAGGAGTCAGCCCGTGAGCAGTCAGTGAGTCGTTAGGAGAGTCTTCAGAAGCAGGGGTTGGAGGAGGACACGAGGCTGAGAGGCCAGTACCATCATGAGGCCTGTTCTGGGTCCCGGGGCTACAGACGGCAGAGAGACAGGAGGAGTCCTAGGTGCGCAGGCAGTGAGCAATCCACCCGTGCGCTGTGCACCAGCTGTGAAGCCGAAGGACAGGGCAGGAACCAGGGGACCGGCCCTGAGGTGGCGAGGAACTCCAACCACAGAACCGTCAGGCCGCGGGATCTTAAGGACCCATAACCCCACTCTCGGCACTACGAAGAGAAGGCTGCCGTAGTAGGGCCAGGGGGCCAGGAGGTTGCCCAGCAAAGGCCCGTGTCTGCTGGATCGGGCTCTGTGTGCAGAGGCGCATGCAGGAGGGCGGAAAATAGACAGCGCTGAGAAGAGAGGCCCTCAGAAAGGAACACAGAAAGGGGCGAACTGGACGAGCCATCCCGGCTGCTAAAGACTATTGGAGCTGCCATTCTACTTGCTTATAACCTAAAACGCCTGATGAGAAACTCAGCTTGTGTCGGACTATTCATTTTGCGCCTGAGGAGAGGTAGACTTAAACACCAAGCAGGTAGCAGGAGCCTGCCTGAGAGCATTCCCGGTCTTGCCACACAGCCAGCTCAGCCCCGCTGGCTTACCTGCACCCCCAATGAACCTATCACCTCCATAGACTTTACGGTTGCCCTGGGGACCCGCCCCATCATCCCCAGAGGTCCCAACTGCAGCGGTGACTCTACTGGCTGCCATCCACTGGTGGCGTCACAACACAAACTCTTTTATCTTACTTTTATTTTTTGTTTCATCCCTTTTTCAAATTCCCTTTTTTACTGATCGCCTGACATGGGGACCATGGACCCAGTCATGCTATCGTGACATCCCACTGCCCCGACAACATTGTGAGGGCCTGGTTCTGAGTACCCCACGGCCCCCACTGGGGCAAGTCAGATCCTTGAAGGGTTATTCTCATTTTCTCACAAATAAGAATTTTTAGATTATTCTTGTAAATACAAGCAATATTCTAATTTATTGCTTATTGAGATTTTCCGTTACTCTTCAGATATTAGCACTTTTCTTTTGTTTACAGTTCGCTGCTTTGGAGACCGATCACCGCTGCTAGACAACAGAACAAGCACAGGGTTTACGAGGCAATTTCTTTTGATCTTATAAGCACAGGTTTGGTTATACAAGTGTGGCGCCCCGCACCGAGTGCGTCACAGGAGGGTATTGCAGCCATAAATGCAGCAGCAATATTCTCTGACCCAGCAGTCATATGGTTAACTCAGAGATCCATACCCTGCATGCATCACTTAGCATAGAGGGCCAATCAAGGTCCTGGTGGGCGGAGTGCAAGGGTAGTATGTAGTGGAAAGTTTAGAACAGTTGGAGTTCGAGGGCTGAAGGTGGAACAGCAACCTAGAAGACCCTCTGCAGAATCCCAGCTCTGCAACCTAGGAGAGGGGGCTCGCACAGTCCCGTGCGGCCCCCTGGCCATCTTCTACCGGCCATCTCCCTACCGTCACCACGGTTGAGCACCATTACTCCCGGTGCATTACCAACCAGACTACGGGCATCAAAATGCGGGTTCAAAATCATCCCGTGCCCATCTACAGACGGTTTGCTGGTACCGAAGCTAGCAGCAGTTCAGCTCTGCTATGAGAACCAGAAGAGTGGAGGAGCCGCTTTACAGGAGCACCCCACCACTGCCAAATCCAGTCGTCTAACCAGCGGTGTCCCCACCAAGGGACCCAAGGCTCCCCAAAGCATCCGGAACGTATACCCCAGATAGGGCATTCAAGCAGCCTCCCTGTACCCGACCTGGTATTCCTGGGCGACAACGGCAACCTACTTAGTTAGAATGGAGGAACACCGCGGATCTCTGAGGGACACCTATCACTGCTGAGTCCACCCGGTCTGCTACCCACAAACTGTATGCCATGTATTGCCTTCTGGTTACAGTAAAGCACCCGTTACAGAGACTTACAGTGTCCGTGCTTTCTTATGAACTGTCTGTCCGCACTTCAAGGTAACCGCAGCTGTCGCACAACATCTTGAGCAGCTTCAGCCTCCGGGGATCACCGCTTAGCCTGTGGGGAGCGTTCCATCTTGCTGCATTCCATCCCCCGGAGGCCCCACAGCGTCGGTAAGACTTACCGAAATACTCATAGGTGGCGTCACGACAAATTAACCCTTTAATCTGTTCCCACAAGACGTCTTCAGCTTTTTGATCTGCACTCAACCGGGCCCCACTACCGGCAGGTGCGGTCCACCCGTGACAAGGAGGAAGAAGCTACTGCCTGTCTAAACCGGAGTCCTGGCCACGGTGAGTCACAGGAATGCACTGATATGTTCTAATTCCACTCAGGCTACGTTCACACTAGCGTTTGTGTCTGCATGTGTCTGGTATGCAGACGCAAACGCAGTGCCAAACGCTGCCATACTGATGTTAACGCAGTGGAGATTCTCCACATGCATTCACATAGTATGGTGCCCGGTCACCCAATCAGCTGTCTCAGCGGCAGCCGGGAGATCAGTGGCGGCCCCCCGGAGAGATTTCAGTGTGATCCGCAGCGTTCTCCTGCACTGTCATGCGGAGGACACTACGGATCCGTTGACTTCCATTGCAAAAAATGCATCATGTTACGGTTGGAGGGCGCACAAATTATGTGTGTCCGAATGCAACCCCAACCGAACGCAGCCAAACGCAAGTACTATGCGTTCCCATGTTAAACGCACTGTGTTCAGTTATTCTGCACAACGCAAATGTGAAGCCAGCATTACCAAGCACTGCTTACAAGCTAAACTACATCGGTGGACAGTCTCCTAAGCAACAAGCTGTAAACAAACGTGTACAATGCACTGTTTAGAAACTAAACTGTAGCGGTGGTCGGTCTCCTTAGCAATGAGCTGTGAACTAATGTGTATAATGTGTGGCACCCCAGGGTTCAGTTGCTACAGATACACCTGGGACATAGAAGGATCCCAACATCAGGTAAGCCCGCACACAACACCTTCCACTCCAGACCTGAAGGGGGAGCTCTACAAACCGAGTTCAGGCGAGGTCCCCTATAAATTCAGGCCTGGGGCGGAGTTAGTTAGTGCAGTTCCAGGGAGGACTGTGAAGACATCCTGGTGATGGAGCTGTGCTAAGCCCGTTCCAGTGAGCACTACAAACCTGCGTGCGGAGCTCTAGAGCGAGGGTCGGAGGAAAGGGGTAGTAATAGCAGGGGGAGCGGAGCCATACCGATTCACCCCAAAGGAAAAGCGCCTGAAACCGGACACCGGAGTCCGTGACTGGAAGGGACCTGTTAGCTCAGCAGTCAAGACCGGAGGTCAGGGAGACTCTAGGTTTCCTCAACACAGCAGCACTTGAGGCACAGCAACTTAGCAGAGCCAGGGACTGCAGTGGATACAGCGGTGCAAGCAGCAGAGCTCTCACAGGCTGCCATACAAGTGAAGACCACAAGAGAGGGTCAGGGCTTAACTTCAGACAGCATGGAACCTGAATAACATTCACAACTGCCTCGGGGATCCCGCACCGCCTGTGGGGAGCGTAACCATCTTGCTTCTCCACCATCACCCCGGAGGCCTGTCCCGCAGTGCCAGTAACATTACCGAGACCAATCAGAAGCCTCTCACACAGCCAAACCAGATCTCTTACTTTGCACTAAGCAGGTAAATGTGTCTGAAAATTGAGATTCTGGTTTGGTTTTTATCCTAAGTCCTATGACAAGGCTAATTAAAGGGTCAATATTGACTTGTAAGATTGCTACTCTAAATAGGTGGCACTAGCATTCAAGTCCTCTTCCTCTCCCAAGAGTTAATATGCCTATGTAATTTCCAAGAGAAGCATTGCATGGCTTATAAGCCTCCTTACACTAGCATGCCAGGCATGTCACTTTCTACAAGGAGAAAAGTCAACCCTTAGACTCCAGTCTGAAGCCTCTTGCACAGCCAAACCAGATTTCTTGCATTGCACTGGGGAAGGAAACTTGTCTGCAAATTGATATTCTGGTTTGGATTTTATCCTAAGTCATATGGCTAGACTCATTAAAGGGTCTTTATTGACTTTTAGGATTGCTATTTTTAACAGGTGGTGCTAGAGATCAAGTCCTTCTTCTCTTTGAAGAGGCAATTTGCATAATTAATTTCCAAGAGGAGCATTGCCTGGCTTATAAACCTCCTTACACTTTCATGTCATCCTCTACAAGGAGAAACATTACTGTTTTTGCATTGAGGAGGAAAAATTGTGTCTGCAAATTGAGATTCTGGTTTTGCTTTTATTCTAAGTCATAAGGCAAGACTCATTAAAGGGGCTCATAAGCCTCCTTACACTTTCATGTCACCCTCTACAAGGAGAAACATGACTGTTTTTGCCTTCACAAGGGAAAATTGTGTCTGCAAATTGAGATTCTGGTTTGGCTTTTATCCTAAGTCATAAGGCAAGACTCATTAAAGGGGCTTATAAGCCTCCTTACACTTTCATGTCACTCTCTACAGGGAGAAACATGACTGTTTTTGCCTTCACGAGGGAAAATTGTGTATGCAAATTGAGATTCTGGTTTGGCTTTTATCCTAAGTCAAAAGGCAAGACTCATTAAAGGGGCTTATAAGCCTCCTTACAGTTTTATGTCACTCTCTACAAGGAGAAATATTACTGTTTTTGCATTGAGGATGGAAAGTTGTGTCTGCAAATTGAGATTTGAGTTTGGCTTTTATTCTAAGTCATAAGGCAAGACTCATTAAAGGGGCTTATATGCCTCCTTACACTTTCATGTGACTCTACATGGAGGAACATTACTGTTTGGATCTCAGGTAAAGCACTATAATCTTATCATCATTAGCACATTGTATAAACATGCATCATATGACAATGTCCATCGTACTGGGCACCTGTTAAAGAAGACCTGTCATCCACCTGGTGCATGGCAAACTAAATGCACCTCTGAATGCAGCATGCCTGCTTCATTCAGGGAAGGGGTCCCCCATGGCTCTAGCCCCCCTGTACCCTGATATATAAACTTTAGAAAGCTTATAGATAGTGAGTCCAGAGGGCACTTCTGGCTATGGAGTCATCGCTGGCACGGGGCTTCTCCCCGCTTCCGGCCGCTCTGTGCCGCCTCCTGCTGCTCTGTTCCTCCTCCTGTCTGTCTGTGGCCCCCTCCTCACCTGCGCAGGCGTGTAAGTGATCTCACACAGGCGCACAGCGAGGCCATGACGTCAGCCGCCGGCCCCCACTCCTGAAAAGTCCTCGCTGTGCGCCTGCGTGAGATCAGACACTTACATGCCGGAGCAGGCAAGGAGGGAGCTGCACACACACAGGAGGAGGAACAGAGCAGCAGGAGGTGGCACAGAGAGGCTGGAGAAAGGGAAAAACCCTGTGCCAGTGATGACTCCATAGCCAGGAATGCCCTCAGGACTCACTATATGTATGGTTTTTAAAGTTTCAGGGTACAGGGGAACTAGAGCCATGGGGGACAACTTCTCTGACTCAGGCATGCTGCATTCAGAGGGGGGGTGACCGGTCCTCTTTAACTAAACCCAACCCTGAGCAAATTGATACAGATCCATCCGATAAGTGGTGGTTGAGTCCATTGACCTGCGCTCTGTATATTACGATGACAAGTCTATATACATTATGTTACATATCAGACCCGGCATATTTCTCTGACACCACAATCAGGGATTAAACATTGTCTCGACGTTTCCACACTGGCATCAAGCATAAACCGAGAGCACGGTCCGCGTTGACGCTCTGCTAGCACAGATAAGATTGTCTCTGTAACATTTAGCCACGAGAGCCGTTCACTCCGCGCTTATTTTCAATTAGTCATCAATATCAGACTCAAAGAAGAGACTTGGTCCCCACAGTCTTACATGAAACACAAATATGAGAAGGTTCCTGGGAGCCTCCATTCTTACAGCTTATTACGGAGAGATTTGTAATCTCCCGCTAAGGGTCTATAGCCTAATGCTCCTCTTCACAATTCTCTCTCCTGCACCCCGAGTAAGAGATATTTTTAAAGTCGAATTGTGATCCATTATAGATAAGACCTTTTGATTAAGTTTTTGTTAATGTAAATCTGGGCTAGAGAGAATTATATGTATAAAAATAATACATCTTTCTGCAAAGCATTTTCATGAAGGCATGAAATATTGAAAACACAAGTATGCGCCTCCAGTCTGCTCGGACGGTTCTTTTGTTTTTTTAAAAAAAAGTAAAAAAATCTTGGAAAAGTTCAACATAAATGAAGCGTTTCCTGCACTGGTTCCCACTTGGAAAAACTCGTCCTTTTTGAACTCCTTGAAAAGAAAAATAGGCTCTATATTGAAAAGAAGAAAATCCCAAAGTTCCTCCATATTTATAAAATAAGGAGTTTAGTGAATTGAGCATTCAAAGAAAAAAACAGTTGGGACATAATGATTAATGTTAAAAAATTCTTAAAAATACTAAATATATTGAATATTAAAAAAAAGTTAGACGTGTCCTGTTTATGGGAAAAATTTGGGGAAAAACAATAAGCCGAACCTCAGAAAGAAGCGCAAAAAGAAAAAAAATATCATTAAATGTAGATGGCCCTTAAAGGGGTGTCCAGGACTTTTACATTGATGGCCTATCAATAGGATGGGTTATCAATGTCTGATCGGTGGAGGTGCGACACCCAGTATCCCCGTTGGAACTACTCAGCTGCGGAGTTACACAGCACAGCTCCGTAAATAATATAGTGGCCGCAGCTGGTACTACACATTCCTTTCTATTTGACTCGTTACAGAGTCAATCTCAGTACCTAGCCGTGCCAACTACACAGTTGACAAAGCTGTGCTGTGAAGTTCTGGCCGCTGGTTGCCCTGGGAGCAGTTGATTGGCAGAAGTGCCCACCAATCAGACAATGATGACCTATCCTAAGGACCTATCCTAAGGACAGACCATTACTGTTAAAGACCCAAGCAACCCCGTTAAAGGGTCTTTCCACTACTTTTGTATTCTCTAATATGTGACAAATAAGTCATGACATGTTCTGCAGCTCAATGTGAATTTGGTTCTTGAGAACTCTATGAAAGGCTCATGCAGGATGAGAGTGCTCCTGATTCCCGAGCAGCGCACTTGTGCTAATAAGTGAACCATTGGCAGGGTGGTAGCAGGGTATGGCATGCCGACCAATGAGACATTAATTACCTATCCTAAGAACAGCCCATTAATGTTGAAGTTCCCGGCAAACCCTTTAAAGGGTCTTATACTTTTTTGTGTGTTTTCTAACATATGACGAGTCATGAAACCCTCTGCAGCTCAATGTGAATTTGGTTCTTGAGAACGCTGTGAAAGGCTCATGCAGGATGAGAGTTCTCCCGATTCCTGAGCAGTGCACTTGTGCTAATCAGTGAACCATTGGGGGTGCCCACCAATCAGACATTAATCACCTATCCTAAGGACAGGCCATTATTGTTAAAGTCCCTAGCAAACCCTTTAAAGTATCTTTATACCTTTCTTGTGTGTTCTAACATATGACGAGTCAAGAAACCCTCTGCAGCTCAATGTGAATTTGGTTTTTGAGAACTCTATGAAAGGCTCATGCTGTTTGAGAGTTCTCCTGATTCTTGAGTACGACAATTGTCTTAATAAATATTTGAACAATATTTGGGGGTCTCAGGACCCAGATCTTTATCAATCTAAATGGCATTTCAAATAAACAGAAATTGCCCGGATTCTAGTTCATTTCTGGAGAAGATGTGCACATAACAAGATACTATTTGATTTCAGCTGCCTCTGTACCTCTGCACAGACCAGTTCTCAGACCTCCATTTTTCAGCAGTGCAGAAAATCAATAAAAAGTGAAGGTACTAAGTGTTGCTGAATGGTCCTGGAAGGTTTCGAGGATGCAGTATGAATGTCGTACGTAATTAAAAAAAAGGGTTTTAATATCGTTTTCATTATCGGGTATAATTTAGTTTGTAAACACAAAATAAGCATAAAATAGTAAAAAATAAAAGACAAAAAATTAAAAGAATAATGTTAAAAATCTGAAAAATAAATATTTACAAAATACAGGAAGTATAAAAAAAATAGAAGATGGAAACATAAAAAAAAGGGAAAAAATCTCACAAAATATATATGTATAGTATTAGGTGTCAAATTAAATTAATTAATTACTAATAAAGGTTCATGGAAATATATAGAACACAAAAAATGTGAAAGTTGCAAAAAACCATTTTTTTAACGCATTATTAACGACCTACCAGTAGGTTAATTTCCATGAACTATCTCTCCCTAATGGAGCCATCTTTGTGCCCTAAACCCGAGGATATCCAGAATAATTATGCATCTAATGACTCCGTACTCCACCTAAGGGTCCAATTCCGAATAGAACTTTTATAGGAGTCGTAATATATATTTTATCATTGACCCATCACCTGCCAATTCAATTAGATATATGTATTATTATTTTATTTTTTTCAGTTGATTAATGTCCCACAGAATAATCCCTTACACATTTAGGAAGCTTTGTACCAACAAAATGGTTACACATGACTTATTCTCTTTTTTTAATTATGTAAAAAAAAAATCACATTAAGCTGAATCTAATTACGGCAATGTATATTAGAAGCAGGGCACCATCAAAATTTTATTTAAATTAATCAGGTTTTGATTTAAGATATTAAATTCAAATTAATCATGTAAAAGTGTAAATGATCCTTGACGGGCTTCCAGCTGTGACTTCAGTCTGTTTCCCTGCGCCAGTCACTTTTGGGATGTCTTGAGGGGAACATTACAGATATTCATACCGGTGCTATTTCAATTACTGTTATTTAACAGGACAGCTGTAAAGAATATGCCGTAATTAAGAAGGGACTGACGACATCGGTAGAGATCTACGTGATCAAAAAAAAAAAAATGAAATTCTCATAAGGACCAGATCACCGGCCGAGGAGAGAGTCTGACTTGAAGTAGGTGAAGAACAAAGAAGTCTGGATGACCTCCTTGGAGGAAGCCCATAGATATGTTCTGTAGACCTCTTTACTTTGTGAATTTACAAATTCAATATCAACCCTTTAACGAGACGTGTCACAAGAGTTAGGATGACAGTCAAAGGTATTGACCCCAGTCAAAGGTATTGACCCCAGTCAAAGGTGTGGACCCCAATCAAAGATGTTGACCGCAGCCAAGGATGTGGACCCCACCCAAAGGTGTGGACACCAGCCAAAGGTGTGGACCCCAGCCAAAGATGTGGACCACACTTAAAAGTGTGGACCCCAGCCAAATGTATGGACCCTAGCCAAAGGTGTGGACCTCAGCCAAAGATGTGGACCGTAGGGCTGGGCGATTTTGGAAAAAATCAAAATCTCGATTTTATTTAAACCTATGGACGATTTTCGATTTAAATCTCGATTTTTTTTTTCTATTTTTTTTTTTTTGCTTTTCTTTGATGAATAAGAGGGGGCCCCCGTGACAGAGGAGAGGAGGGTAACTGAGGGAAGCGTCCTGCTTCCCTTGGGTGTTCCCGTCCCTCCTCTTGTCTGCAGCCCAGGCTCTAACCCTAACCCTAGCCCTAACCCTAGCCCTAACCCTAGCCCTAGCCCTAACCCTAGCCCTAACCCTAGCCCTAAGCCTAGCCCTAGCCCTAACCCTAGCCCTAACCCTAGCCCTAACCCTAGCCCTAGCCCTAACACTAGCCCTAGCCCTAGGAGAAGGGGGCGGCACCATATCCCTGTCAGGGCACCGGCAGCAAGGGGCAGGTAAGACCTGCACTGGGCTCTGACAGCTATGCCAAAGGTATGGACCCCAACCAAAGATGTTGACCGCAGCCAAGGATGTGGACCCCACCCAAAGGTGTGGACTGCAGCCAAAAGTGTGGACAACGTCGGTACTCTAAGTGACATTTTAGCAATACCAGAATTTTTTGCTCAATCTAGTAAAGTACAAATTATGATCTTCTTGTAGTAGTGTCCCCAACCTGGTCTCCATCTTGTAGTAATGTCCCCATACTGGTCCCCATTGTATATTAATGTCCCCCAAACTGATCCTCATCATGTAGTAATGTCCCCATCCTGGTCCTCTTGTAGTAATGTCCCCACCCTGGTCTCCATCTTGTAGTAATGTCCCCATCCTGGTCCCCATCCTATATTAATGTCCCCCATCCTGGTCTTCCTCTTGTAGTAATGCCCCCATCTTTTAGTAATGTTCCCTCCCTTGTCATCTTGTAGTAATGTCCTGGTCTCTGTTCTTTTTGTTCTCTCGCTCACACACACACACACATAGGGCTTGTCCACACACCTGCGCTTTCAGTATTTAGCGCTTCTGCGCTAAATACTTAGGCTTTGACAGAGAAGCGCAGGTGCGTGTATGCGGCCGCTTTCAGCAGACGCTGTCCCTGGTTACCCGATGTGTATCGTGGTAACCAGTTCATACAGCAGCCTGCATAGTGTGCGCTTATCCCGGGCGCACAGGGAAACACTGCAAGCAGCGTTTCCCTGTGCGCCCGGGATAAGCGCACACTATGCAGCCTGCTGTATAAACTGGTTACCACGATACACATCGGGTAACCAGGGACAGCGTCTGCTGAAAGCAGCCGCATACACGCACCTGCGCTTCTCTGTCAAAGCCTAAGTATTTAGCGCAGAAGCGCTAAATACTGAGAGCACAGGTGTGTGGACAAGCCCATATATACACACCCGCACATTCACACACACTCACATACATACTGTACATCCTCAGACATATTCACACAAACACATACACACTCACACATTGACACACTTACATATCTGGAGTTCCTGCCGCCCTAGGCACTTTCAGCGGTCACGTTCCCCTTCCCCCCCAGGCTGCTATCTTCGGCTGTAACAGCGCCTTACCTGACTCCACTCTTCTCATTCCGGCAGCTTCTTCCTCTGTGGCTCCCAGTCTTCCGCTTGCTGGCAGCAGCCGGCACCAGCCTGCACCCGGCAGCCGGCACCAGCCAGCACGTTGCACCAGCCTGCACCCGGCAGCCGGCACCAGCCAGCACATGGCACCAGCCTGCACCCGGCAGCAGGCACCAGCCAGCACATGGCACCAGCCTGCACCCGGCAGCCGGCACCAGCCAGCACGTGGCACCAGCCTGCACCCGGCACCAGCCGCCGGCGATGTGCCGCTCATACAAATATACACGCACACACATATACACACACATACACACTCACTCACATATACACACAAATACTCACACATATACACACAAATACACTCACACATACACACTCACTCACATATACACACAAATACACTCACTATTATACACATACACACTCACATATACACACAAATACACTCACTATTATACACATACACACTCACATATACACACAAATACACTCACTATTATACACATACACACTCACATATACACACAAATACACTCACTATTATACACATACACACTCACATATACACACAAATACACTCACTATTATACACATACACACTCACATATACACACAAATACACTCACTATTATACACATACACACTATTATACACACAAATACACTCACTATTATACACATACACACTATTATACACACACAAATACACTCACTATTATACACATACACACTCACTCACATATACACACAAATACACTCACTATTATACACATACACACTCACTCACATATACACACAAATACTCACACATATACACACAAATACACTCACTATTATACACATACACACTATTATACACACAAATACACTCACTATTATACACATACACACTATTATACACACAAATACACTTACTATTATACACATACACACTATTATACACATACACACTATTATACACACACAAATACACTCACTATTATACACATACACCCTATTATACACACAAATACACTCACTATTATACACATACACACTATTATACACACACAAATACACTCACTATTATACACATACACACTATTATACACACAAATACACTCACTATTATACACATACACACTATCATACACACAAATACACTCACTATTATACACATACACACTCACATATACACACAAATACTCACACATATACACACAAATACACTCACTATTATACACTCACTCATATATACACACAAATACACTCACTATTATACACATACACACTATTATACACACAAATACACTCACTATTATACACATACACACTATTATACACACAAATACACTCACTATTATACACATACACACTCACTCACATATACACACAAATACTCACACATATACACACAAATACACTCACACATATACACATACACACTCACTCACATATACACACAAATACACTCACTATTATACACATACACACTATTATACACAAAAATACACTCACTATTATACACATACACACTCACTCACATATACACTCACACATACTCACACTCTCTCTCTAACACTCACTCATACACACCTGATGCCCCGGGCCATTATATATGCAGCCGCCGCGGTACCGCTTTACTGTGACTACTGTGACAGGTACCGCCGGCTCAGCTCACACAAGCGCCTTCGCGCCTGTACATTCACGGAAGCAGGCGGCCGGCGGACCAATCAGAAGCCTCCTGTGACGTCACAGGCGGCTTGGTCCGCCGGCCGCCTGCTTCCGTGAATGTACAGGCGCGAAGGCGCTTGTGTGAGCTGAGCCGGCGGTACCTGTCACAGTAAAGCGGTACCGCGGCGGCTGCATATATAATGGCCCGGGGCATGCATTTTTCTTTCATGGTGCCCCGGGCCGCAGTAAGGAGCGTGGCGGGCCGCTTGCGGCCCGGGGGCCGCGAGTTTGAGACCCCTGCTATAGACGATAGAATCAAAGCACACGTTTAAGGGTTTCTTTTGCTTCAAAGTGAGAAGTTTATTGAGACACAGTCAGTACTAAGGAAAGCTCTGCTGTATGTGGGGGACTCTGCTGTGTGTAGGGCTGGGGTACTGTATATGGGGGGGTCTGCTGTACATGGAGCTGCAGTGCTGTATATAGGGGAACTCTGCTATATATAGGGCTCTGCTGTATATGGGGAGCTCTGCTGTATCTGGCGGGGGTCTGCTGTATTTGGGGGTGCTGAATATTGGGCTGGGGTGCTGTATGTGGGGGGTCTCTGCTGTATATCGGGGTGCTGTACTGTATATTGGGCTTCTGTGCTGTATATGGGAGTACTGTGCAGTTTATGGGGGTGCTGTTCTGTATATGGGGGTACTATGCTGTTTATGGGGGTGCTGTTTACAGCATAGCCTCGTATAACATAATTAGCCCAAGACAGCCTCAAGGAGGATATATATATACTAGATGAGTGCCTGATGCTATCACATCGGAGGGCGAGGATCGGTGCGGCGGCGGGATGCGGGGGGGCAGCTAATTGGACACACACAGATCTACACACAAAGACACACACCTACACACCCCCTTCCGGTCTCCCCCGGTCTCACCCATCGTTGATGGAAGCTTGAACCGGGAATGAGGTGGTCAGCGCAGCATGGAGGCTCGGTGGTCAGCGCAGGATGGAGGGGGTTAATGGTGGAGGTCACTGCGAAAGACACTGAGGGTGAAGGTGCTGGACTGGCCGAGCATCTTCAGACCTGAACCCTATGGAGCATCTATGCTGCCTTCTCAAAAAGAAGGTGGAAGAGCGCGAGGTCTCTACAGTACATCCACCATCTTCGTCATTATGAAGGATGAAGAGGATCCAGCGAATCCTGTGAAGATCTAGTGACCTCCAGGTCCAAGAGAGTTAAGGTCGTGCTGGTAAATAATGGTGGCCACACAAAATATTTTAGCAAAATTTGGCCTTTTTCCCTTAGGGTACCTTTACAATCCGCCACAGGAAGGCAGAAACTGCCAGGCACTGGGGACAATTGTGCCTGTTGCCATGAAATTACTACGAAATGGCGGCATGTAAATAGGGAAATTCCTCCCGGTGTTCTACAGTTCCTTCGAATACCTGTGTCTGAGCCGTGCTCAAAAACAGGAAGGCACAATACCTATGGTGGTGGCGTGTAATCGGGGCACAGGCAAGGTATTTGCGTGGCCTAGCGAATTCCCAGGGGCGTGCCACGGCGTCATGGATACCGCGCCCCATCAGCGATCATTGGTGGAGGCTCCTGCGTTACGATTGGCTGTCCCTTCACAGGACGCCATATTTAAAGAGCTATCCATTCACAGTCCACAATTGCAATGGCGTCATGTATTAGGCAGGCTTCCTGCGCAGGCTGGCCAATCATGACACTATTGCATTGTCCAATCAATGCTTGTGCATCACGGAATACACAACTCTGTTACGCCTATGTACTTACGGCGCGAAATATGTACGCCCATATTCCTTTGTGGTAGCGGCGTGTGAAGTAGCGAAGGTATTCTACAGGGAATAAGCCGCGGCACCCGTCGGCATTTCCGGGGAACAAAGATGCCTTCAGTGGAGCAAGTTGTGGCGGCATGTATATGCGGCATCGGTGATCGGTATCCACCGTTAAAAACGTGCGCGTGTACGTGCGGTGGATACCTGTTGCTAGCCGCTGTGGCGGTATGTAAAGGTACCCTTAGGGGTGTACTCATTTTTATTTCCAGTGGTTTAGACATTAATGGCTGTGTTGAGTTATTTAGGCGACACCACAAGCTTCACACTGACTACTGTACATTGTATCAAAGGTTCAGATCTTCAGAAAAGATAGAATAAATTATTTACAAAAATGTGAGGGGTGTACTCACTTTTGTGAGATACTGTATATGTATATATTATGATATAACATATTACTCTGTTACTGGACTTGTAACATAGTATAGATGTGTATAGACACTACAAGTCCCAGCATATCTGTTGGGGGAATTCAGCCTGAATAGAAGTTAGAAAACGCCGCGTCATGAAATCACGGGAACCAAGTTCTGCTGCATTTGTCATTTATTATCTCCGGCCACTTAACGATGATTAATGATTATTTTTATTCTGATACATTGATCACAGGTGGATGATTTGTTCGGAGCCATCGCTGGCGGGAGACGTCCCCTTCTCACTTCTCAGCCGGCGATTCCTGCGTCTGTGAACGGCAAACAGAAAAATACGTCAGATTCTGCCTCTAGATCATTCCTACTCAAAATCTAGAAATATCCCAAAATGATAAATATTCTGTTGTTCCCTGAAAGGAGCGCACCGCAGAGGACACAGTCAGTCACCGGGCTGATTTAGGATAACTTTGTTGCCTGTAGCAACCAATCACAGCTCAGGTTTTGCTCCTAATGCAGCTCGGAATGTTACATTGTTGATGGTTGCTAGGGGCAACAAGACCAGTTCTGCTGCTAAATCTGACAATGAGGTATGGCATGATCATGTCAAAGATAGCCAAAAAGAGAATCCCTGTGTCCTCCTCCGCCCTCCTTAGCCTATTTACTAACAGTCACCTTTTGTCAGGACAGATGGAGCAAACCCAAAGTGTGTTTTGGGGGTTAGTCCTTAACCATCAAGATTGTTGGCTTTAAAATATTGCTTATTTTTCATTTGGCAATAAACCCCTGGCTTTGCTTGGACTACTGCATTGGTTGATGTGGGCAACAAGTTTGTTGTTTTGACAAATGAGGCTCTGAGGGGGTGGAGCCATGAGAGAAGCAGCCAATGAACACCTAAACGGTAATGCTAGTGTCATACTCCACCCAATAGGATCATATACTATCCTAATATGGATGTTCCACAGTGGTTTTAGACAAAAATAAGATAACCATCAACAGGACTGCCTTTCTAGATAAAGAGCTCACTTCTACCCTTCCCCAAAGTCTCCCAAGTTAGCAGCTGAGTGGAATGGAGAGAATCGGTGTTTATCAGCAGCCATATTGGTTATCCCTCAGATCCATTCTGTCTAAACATTTTTCCTCCTATTTTGTGTCGTTTTATTTCTTTACCTATTCTATGGGTCACGTGGTGACGACGGTGACCCCTCCTCCTGATCCTCAGTCGCGCTTCTATAACTCCTTCTAGACGCCATGTTGATATTGTAATGTTGTTTTTCTTAGGAGCCGGAGCTGAATGAGGCTGATGAATGCAGGATTCCAAATAGAATGTTCAGAAGTGCGATGACATCACAGCTTCATGAAAAGTTTACAGATCGCTTAGGTCATCCAGCCACACCCGCTTGCTCTGTCATTGCTTTATGAGGTCACAACAGTCTGTGGCTATAAAACTCCCTCCAGAGCCCAGCAGCCATCATTCATCATCTGTCTCCTGGTCTGTCAAGAAAAGAAACAAATGTGCCTTCAAGAATGAGGGAAGAACATAGCGGACCCAGGAGACGACGCAGAACCTGGAGGAGCCCCCAAAAATGCCGTGCCCGTAGAACAGGCAAATATATATGCCACATCTAGCATCTCTATGTATAGTTTGTTGGCAGAATATTAACTCATGTTTTCTCATTGCAGCCAGAAGACGCAGAACCTGCCCCACGTCCAAAACAATAGAGATGAACAATCTCGACGTGGGCAGAAATCGAGTTTCCCCATTGAATTGATGAAAAAAGCAAAATAGAAAAAAACCCAAAGAGGCCCCCACAGTGAATATGTGAATATTGAAAAGAAAAAGAAAAAAAAAAGCCCCACAGGAATATGTGAATATTGAGAAAAAAAAAAAAAAAAAAAAAAAAAGAAGCCCCCACAGTGAATATGTGAATATTGAGAAAAAAAGAAAAAAGAGAAAAAAAAAAGAAGCTCCCACAGTGAATATGTGAATATTCAGGAAAAAAGAAAAAAGAAAAAAGAAAAAAAAAAAAAAAAAAAAAAAAAAGCACCCCAAGGCTAAGTCCCACCTAGCCAGGATCATACTCCACACTGATGAGGGGCAAAACCCCGAAACAGCTACCGAGCTGAATACCTGATTTTGGTATTCCAGCTGTCTGTGGATTGATACCTGGTTTTGGTGTGGTTGGTCCCATGTTTGAGACTCCTAAATGAGGCTCTACAGACTCTATCTGCATATTTGTATTTCCCAGGGGGATTGTCCCTGGGAAATACATATATGTAAATAGAGTTCGTGGAGCCTCGTTTAGGCGTCTCAAACATGGATTTCACTGTGTTTGAGCACTTTAGCCGGCTGCCCGCAGTGTTTCCTTGACTGGTCTCCCTGAGATCAGTGATTGTTTCATGATGTTAATGAAGTCACGTCTCAAGTATTGTACTTTCTCATCAACCCTCATGAATGAACCGAAAAAATCTGAGGGGGCAAAACTCAAATCTCTGTGTCCAGTGATGATTTTATAGTAACTGTATCACTTAATGTTGAGCAGAATTAAAGGGAACCTGTCAGGTTTTCTGTTTCCATTGAACCATGAGTAGTCCTATGCACATAACTATATTCCCTGCCTAACTGATGGAGATGTCTCCCCTTAATAAAGTCAGATCTCAAGCCCTGAACTTCCTCATCAACCCTCATGAATGTACAATAGACAGAACCGAATAAATCTGAAGGGGGCAAATCTCAAAACTGTGTCCAGTGATGATTTTATATTAATTGTATCACTAAATATTAAGCAGAATTAAAGGGAACCTGTCATATCCTCTGTTCCCCGAAATCTGTAAGTAGTTCTGTGCACATACTATAATCCCTGCCTAACAGTCCCTCTATGTAGGAACACACATAACCAGATCTATAGAAAAAGTATTTCTAAAGACCACTCATGAGATGAAAATTTGGACTTTGACTAGTCAAGGGTGCGTTAGTTCCCCGACTAGTCGGCCCAATTAGCAGGTTATCACACACCTGTGGGCATAATAACATGCTTTAGGAAAGCCAGTGTATTTGCCAGCGCTATGCAAAGTTGCGCATGCAAGGTATGATAACTAGAGATGAGCGAATCTTTTGAAGTTCAGGTTCGGTTCTCTGAATGAGCATATGATCACCGAATTGTTTAACAAACTGTTCATAGAACTTCCAAATCCCATTAAAATCAATGGAAGGCAAAATCAAAAACTCCCTCAAAGTGGCCCAAAAGTTGCAAAAACAGCTCAAATTAGGGACAGACATCAGGAAAAGTGATATTTCTCACAGTTAAAATATTCATCATTGTGCATAATGGATGCATAGGACAAGGCCTAGCCCAGTATTTCAAGCATTGATCAGGAACAGTGATATGAGTGACAGGTGTAGGCATAGTGCTCAGAGAGCCCTGATGAATTCACAAAACTCACAACAAAGACACCACAAGAAGAGTCTCCGCATTAGAAAAAGATTAGGCCAGACACTATGAAAGTGGCATCAATTTACTAAGGCTAAAAATTGTAGGACTGTTGGGCTGGGGGATCTCATACCTCATGAAACCACTCCAATTAGTTTTATGCTCTGCTGCACTCAGGTGGCACAAGTATTAGCTTCAAGGACTACTACCGAAATAATTAGTCAGGTGGGTCAGTAACATGTATAGGCCTAGCAGGCAGGGGCCCCTCATCCCTCATGCCACCGCTCTGTTACTCGCCCTTACACTCCCAAATCGTCAGGTCAACGCCTCATATCTTATGCAAGTTCAAAAATGGATGGCTAGAACTCAACCGTATTGTTTCAGTGCTGGTGAATGGAGCCTTGGACCCCGTATACTATAGACCAGGGGTCTCAAACTCGGTTGGGTTGGTGGGCCGCACTTAGAAAAAAATTGATATCGGGGGGCCGCATTGCTTGTAGGACTAAAGGTACCGTTACACGTTGCAACACTGCATGCAATTTCACAGGCAATTTGCTGGTTGCAGTGAAATCATGGACACATTGTTCCATTTGTACACAGCAAGAAAATAGAACAATGTGTCCATGATTTCACTGCAACCAGCAAATTGCATGCAATGTTGCGACGTGTAACGGTAACAGCCAAAAGTGTGGACCCCAGCCAAAGGTGTGGACCTCAGCCAAAGGTATGGACCCCAACCAAAGATGTGGACCCCACCCAAAGGTGTGGACACCAGCCAAAGGTGTGGACCCCAACCAAAGATGTTGACCGCAGCCAAAAGTGTGGACCCCAGCCAAAGGCATGGACCCCAACCAAAGATGTTGACCGCAGCCAAGGATGTGGACCCCACCCAAAGGTATGGACACCAGCCAAAGGTGTGGACCCCAACCAAAGATGTTGACCACAGCCAAGGATGTGGACCCCACGCAAAGGTGTGTACACCAGCCAAAGATGTGGACACCAGCCAAAGGTGTGGACCCCAACCAAAGATGTTGTCCGCAGCCAAAGGTTGTGGACACCAGCCAAAGATGTGGATATCATCCAAAGGTGTGGACTGCAGCCAAAGGAGTGGACCCCAACCAATGATGTGGACAGCAACTAAAGATGTGGACCCCAGCCAAAGATGTGGACACCAGCCAAAGATGGGGACAGCAACCAAAGGTTTTGAGCCCAAGCAAAGGTGTGGACCCCAAACAAGGATGTGGACCTCAGTCAAAGATGTGAACCCCAGTCAAAGATCTGAACCCCAACCAAAGATATGGATCTCAGCCAAAGATGTGGACCCCAGCCAAAGATGTGGACCCCACGCAAAGGTGTGGACACCAGCCAAAGATGTGGACACCAGCCAAAGGTGTGGACCCCAACCAAAGATGTTGTCCGCAGCCAAAGGTTATGGACACCAGCCAAAGATGTGGATATCATCCAAAGGTGTGGACCGCAGCCAAAGGTGTGGACCCCAACCAATGATGTGGACAGCAACTAAAGATGTGGACCCCAGCCAAACGTTGTGGACACCAGCCAAAGATGTGGATATCATCCAAAGGTGTGGACCGCAACCAAAGATGTGGACACCAGCCAAAGATGGGGACAGCAACCAAAGGTTTTGAGCCCAAGCAAAGGTGTGGACCCCAAACAAGGATGTGGACCTCAGTCAAAGATGTGGACCCCAGTCAAAGATCTGAACCCCAACCAAAGATATGGATCTCAGCCAAAGATGTGGACCCCAGCCAAAGATGTGGATCCCAGCCAAAGGTGTGGACCCCAACCAAAAATGTGGACCCCAGTCAAAGTTGCGGTCCCCAACCAAAGATGTGGACTCCAGACAAAGCCGCGGACCCCATCCAAAAGGCCTTTCATACAGCCAAATCAAATTTTTTGCTTCACACTGAGGATGGGAAAACACCCCATAACATGTGTCTGCAAATTGAGATTGTGGTTTGGCTTTTATCCTTAGTCATATAGCTAGACTCGTTAAAAGGTCAATGTTGACTTTTAGGATTGCTAGTTCCAATAGGTAGAACTAGAGTTTAGGTCCTCTTCTTCTCTGAAGAGGTAATTTGCGTGTTTAATTTCCCAGATAAGCATTTCATGGCCTGTAAACTTCCATACCCTAGAACGTCAGGCATACCACTCTCCATAAGGAAACATTTTATCACTTAAATCCCAGTCAGGAGCCTCTTGTACAGCCAAACCTGACCTCTTTGGAGGGGAAAGGAGGGGAAAACACTTCAAAACACTTGTTTGTAAATTGAGATGCTAGTTTGACTTATATCCTATGTCATATGGCCAGGCTAATTAAAAGGTTGATATTGACTCTTAGGATTGCCACTTCCAATAGGTAGCACTAAAGTTTAGGTCCTCTTCTTCCCTGAAGAGGTAATTTGTGTGTTTAATTTCTCAGATGAGCATTGTATTGTCTACATTGTTACAATGGAATTTTAGGTATGTCACTCTCCAGAAGGAGACATTTTACCACTTAGACCCCAGTCAGAAGCCTGTCATACAGCCAAACCTGATCTCTTGCTATGCGAGGAGAGGAACACACCCCAAGGTATATGTCTGAAACAGAGATTCTGGTTTGGCTTTTATCCTAAGTCATATGGCAAGTCTCGTTAAAGAGTCGAAATTGACTTTTAGGATTGCTACTTCCAATAGGTGGCACTAGAAATCAATTCCTTTTTCTCTGAAGAATTACGTTTTTTTTTTAAAAAGTTGTTAAAAAATTGGGTCTAAAATGCTGGGAATCACGGAGATGTCCTGCAGGCTGCAGACAGGTAGCAGAGGTAATGGAAACCCAGAAACAGGTAGCAGAGGTACTCAAGCTGCAGAAGACAGGGGGAATCCTATAGACGACTGAGAGGTAGCAGAGGTCATTGGACACTGAGAACAGGTCATGTGGAGCCCACTGGGACGGGGTACTCGGTGCCGGACCAGGGTACTGCTGGGGGATGTCACGGCGGTCCTGGTCAGGACCGTGTCCCGGGCCCGCACAATAAAATGGGGGGTTATTTACAATGGGTATTGGATCACTTACTCGTACACTGCCGATCTCACCTCCGGAGATTTCCACCTGCTGCTTCAACATCAGGGCTTTGATCTCTTTGTGCAGAAGCCTCTGTTGTCCAGTTCCGGCAGTCTCGGCGATTTGCTGCAAAACACTTAACACTTCGGAAAAGCATTTCTCAATTATATTCATTCCTATCAGCATCAATAGGCTACATGCAAGTAGTATACCCGTTTTACGCAGATCCGAGCGTAGTACCAGAGGTCAGTTACCAGCTAGGTACAGAGATTAAAAGGTCAAGTTAACTGTAAAATATAAATATGTTTGTGTAAATATAGATTGAACCCGGTAAACAAATGTACATAGTTAATGTAACTTTAAAAAAGCCCAGTACCTACAGAGACTATCCTGTATGAACTTCTTGCATATTCTTCAAACTTTTTCCTTTTTATTTTATTTTTATGGACCATACTACCATGGACTGGTTGTGGTATAAACTTTCTTGTACACATTCATCAGCCTGGAGGCAAAAGACTAAACCCCCGGAAGGACTGCTTTTTGAATTTTTTTGGACTGTTTTTGAAGTTTAGTGATTTTTGTGATTTTTACTTTTAAGTCTTTGTAAATATTAATTGTATTAATTGTTTGTTTCTTTGTTGTTCCACAGTCCCGGAGTACTGTCTTTAACTAAGGGGGAATGTGGCACCCCAAGGGTTAAAGTGCCACAGAAACATCAACACAGATTTAATCCCCACACAACACTACACTAGAAAGTGGGAGGAGTTTAGGTGGCACCTGCACTAGTGGGAGGAGCTAAGTTGTTTACCACAGAGCAGGAGTGACAGTTCAGTTCAGAGTAGAGTTGGAGTTGAGTCTGGAGCAGGGGCAGAGTCAAGTAGAAGTGGAGGTTCTGAGAGGTCTGAGGAAAAGAGACAGAGTAACAGAGGAACATACCCGGGATAAAGAGTTACCCCAAAAACTTGACCCCGGGGAGGCGCTTAAGACAGATACCGGATCCGAGGCTGTGCCTGAGACAGACAGGACAGTAAACACCGGCATAGTGAAGGTCCACCATCTTCACAGCACCATAGCAAAGCAACACGGAGGGGTCAGTGACACAGAGGACTCAAGTTGCCCAGCATATTGGTACTCGTGAGCAGAGACAGGGCCAGCAGTACAGCTACAAGCAGCAGCAGGGCCACACACAGCGCTTAAGTAGGAAGCCAAGGACCCGGTCTGGGTGGGAGCAACCTGGTACAGACTCCGTGGACAACATTGTGATATACCATCTGCAAGTAAAGACTTGAAAAACAACAGAAACTGTGAGTGTGTGTGATCCTTATACTGAAGCCCCGCTTGCCCTCATATACTACGATTACCTCTACTCTCATCATCTCTACTGCTACCCCTACTCTCCTGCAGCATCAATAACTATCCTCACAGACTTTAACTACTACTACCACTGCCCCGGGGAACCCAGTTCTGCCCACAGGAACTATTGTATCCAAGCTGCTATCCCATCATCCCCGGAGGTTCTGCAGCAGTGGCTGATCCATTACTGGCCGCATATAGTGGGTGGCGTCACGAGTGACAAATCCCCTGTAAATAACCCCTCATTTTATTGTGCGGGCCCGGGACACGGTCCGGACCAGGACCGCCGTGACATCCCCCAGCAGTACACCGGTCCGGCATCGAGTACCCCGTCCCAGTGGGCTCCACAGTCACATTTCACAGGCAAACAAAAACTACCATGCACCGGGCTGGAACGTCATATCCGGCCCGGTGCATTGTGGTTGCTGATCCCGTGATAAGGCACGGCTCCAGCACATGCGCAGTGCGCATATAGAAGCCAAGCCGTACACGTCATAAGCCCCACCAATGCACCGGGCCGGATATGACGTTCCAGCCCGGCGCATCATAGTAGCAGAGGAGGCAGGAATTTCCAACAGAGGTGGCACATCACACGGAATGAGGATGCCCGAGGAGGGGAGAATGGAGCCCCGGAGCCCGCCCAGTCCAGTCTCTCCGAATGGAGACTGCTTGTAAGTTATAAATCATTTTTCTTAACTTTATAGGGCACTTTTAGGTCAGACAGGGATGGATCAACTAGCAAAGTGAAGGGACAGGTAGTGATAGCGGAGGGGGGGTAGAACGAGCTGACAGGTTCCCTTTAAGTAGGCCCTGGGAACTCATCACATGGGAGGACACCGGGTTACTAGTAAAACCCGACATGGAGTAAAAGAAAATTAAGTAATCTGGGGAGACAGGAGCGGAACTTGTATCTGGGCCCGGTGTGTAACACTGTGGCTTCATCAAGGGGTCTAATATATTATAAAGAATAATCACGGTATAAAGACGTATATTTGAAATGTTGGGGAAATATGTTTCAGAGTTACTTTTAACGGCACCAAAATGTCTGTGAACTATAAGAAAATAACAGTTCTCGATTTGACAGAAAATCGGTGAAATCTTCTCTCACCATCCTTATTTGTAAGGATGGGATGTTATCTCACATTACGGACCTCCACCAATCTTCTGACATGGAGCGCCAGCATTAACATTTAAAAAAAAGATTCCGTTTATCAGTGTTTGATTGGTCGGTCATGGATAGCGTACGTGGTCATCATATAAATCTAGTATATCTGGTAATTGCACATCTTAGTTCCTTAGTTTAGTATTCTGTTTATCTGTGTTTGATTGGTCGGTCATGGATAGCGCACACGGTCATCATATGGATCTAGTATATCTGGTAATTGCACATCTTAGTTCCTTAGTTTAGCATTCTGTTTATCAGTGTTTGATTGGTCGGTCATGGATAGCGCACGTGGTCATCATATGGATCTAGTATATCTGGTAATTGCACATCTTAGTTCCTTAGTTTAGTATTCTGTTTATTTTTCGATGTAGGGAGATCTCATCGGGTCTCAGATGATTTCTAATGGTCCCTCCTTATGAAAAATAGAACAATTACAGGTAACACAAAAACAAGTCAAACAAATTTATGTATCTGTCCTTAAAACTCCCTGTGGATTAATTAAAACTACATAGTGCCGTGACCTCTGGAGAACGAGGAAATTGCTCTCCACATCACCTCCTGGACTGAAATTGCAGAATCAAAGGGAAAATATTGAGAATTACAGAACTGCTGCCAGCTCTGTCACCCAACCCTCACCTATATTACACCACACCACCAGGGTCAAAGGTAATGTGATTTAGATACAGTCAAAAAATGTTGGTCATCCCCATCACTAAAACCTCTGTAGACATTGAATCTGAGTGTGACCGTCACGCTGGCGGGTGAGGACCCACTGTGCCATGGACCAGGCTTACGCTGAAGGGGCATGGATAAGTATCTATTGGGTCTTCTTCAGAGCGTCTGATAATGAGAATGGCCTTGATTGCTGGTTGACACCAGGTACCACTCCAGGGCAGTCCCAAGTACTAGACGGTCAGGGACACAGGCAAGGGAGGGCAGGCAGGACTGAGTCAGCAAGCTGAAGTCAGTACTGGACGTTGACAAGACAGAGATGGAGCAACTAACAGGAGTGGAGGCTGGTATCGAAGCTTGACATAAGAGTCAGTAACAGGAGACAGACAAAAGGTTGTATACAAGCGGGAACTTGGACACACTAGGAACCAAGATTGTCAGGCATCTACTCACAGAAGAAGGTGCCATATATACACAATTACTCAATGACTTTCAGCCTTAGGGTACATACGATGCCCCTTTAATAGCCAGAGAGTGTGCGCGTGTGTGCCCTAAGCATCTTGAAGACTTGTGAAAAGTGGAAACCCTGGGTGGAGCAAGAGAGGGGAACAGGAAGTACACCACCACAGTGGTGAGCACATTAACGTCAGTGCCGAGAGGAGGCAGCGAAGCAGTGCAGGGACGCCGGTGTTACAGCTATAGTGTTGGAGATCCACAGTCGATAGATTTCCGAAAATCCAGAGGTCATATACCAGGTCGTCAACAGTCTTTCTCAAAAAGGTTAAAAGAGGGAGATATTAATTGGAAAGAGTCTTCTGCTCGTGGCTACCTGCTACAAAACATGGCAGAAAAGAACGGCAAAGAGTCTCTCGTGCTCCAAAGTTGACCTAACAATCTGCAGAATTGACTAAGCTGATAATGTGTACTACTCATTTAGTAGATGCTCGGAAAAAATGGATGGGGCAATGTGACTTTCAACAAGCGCAATTCTTTTATTCTCAAGCCAAACAAGCTGTTGCTGGAGGTGTCAAGCGTTGGCCTATTCTTCCAGTAGGAACACCATGAACAGACCATGAATGTGGATGAGAAGGATAGAAAGGCACCAACTTAATGACCATTTGACCAAATATTTTAAAAGGTGTATGGTCACCAATTTATTTAAATATGTGCCACATAACACTATAAATGGAGCTGATCACCCCACCAGATCATCACCAGATTCGATCAGCCACAAAAGCAAAGTGTTTGTCTAATTGAGGCCAAATTATGTCCATGGCCATAGTATAAATTATTAATTTAGGAGTAACTAAGAAACGCATGAAATCTTATATTAGAAGACTACAATAACTCTATAACGTAGAGTCACATATTTCCTCCAGACTCAGACTGAGTGCCATTGTAGAGATGATACTACACAGTTTCTAAGACCGGTGATTTAGACTGAAAAGTTTGACAAGTTGCTTCTTGAGTCTCATTCTTAAGCCGAATATCCATTTGTGGTTTCTTTACTATAAAGGCGGCGTTAAGGGCACTGAGCACCCGTGGGGCCCCCTGACACCACACCTTATTCAATGAATAGACTAAGCCAAACAAATACCCATCGTTTTATAGGAAAGGCTAGAATTTGCCGGACTCCATCGTTTCACAGAACAGGGAAGGAGAGGTTTATGGGTTTATGTCACGAATAGATGCAGGTTGGGACAAGTTGACGATTATGTTGAAAACCAACTCATAATTGTAATGTCAATGAGACATAGACGGTCCTTTAGTGCTCTAAATAACAAAGGTAGGAAGTTATTACAGCTTTTATGACTGGTCGCTGTTGCTTAGCTGTACAAAGTTCAGTGATTTTTGTAGTTCCAGGTTCCACGTGACTGATGGGGCCCTAAGGCTCCTCTTCAACTGCCAGCTATTGCTCTGATTCCCCCTATACATATGCAATCTTAACTGTAATAAATGAGAAGTCACATGCCCGATCCCTCTTTTTCCTGATATCATCTGTTGAATAGAGTTAAAAGGTCCTTATATACATAAATAATTGTTAAAAATGATCTAACATGGCTTGTCTTGACTCTCGGCCCTAATCCTCAAGTTACATTCAACAAAAGGAACATTATTAAAAAAAATCCCCACCCCCACAAAAAACCTTTACATCCCAACTACGGTTATTAGACCCAATCTCTCGTTCCCTTGGCTGGATGCTCATACTTACCGCCTCTGATTAAACCTAATCTCTCATTCCCTTGGCTGGATGCTCATACTTACTGCCTCAGATTAGCCCAATCCCTCATTCCCTTGGCTGGATGCTCATACTTACCGCCTCTGATTAATCCCAATCTCTCGTTCCCTTGGCTGGATGCTCATACTTACCGCCTCTGATTAGACCCAATCTCTCGTCCCTTGGCTGGATGCTCATACTTACCACCTCTGATTAGACCCAATCTCTCGTCCCTTGGCTGGATGCTCATACCTACCACCTCTGATTAGACTCAATCTCTCGTTCCCTTGGCTGGATGCTCATACTTACTGCCTCTGATTAGTCCCAATCTCTCGTTCCCTTGGTTGGATGCTCATACCTACCGCCTTTGATTAGACCCAATATGTCGTTCCCTTAGCTGGATGCTCATACTTAGCGCCTCTGATTAGACCCAATCTCTCGTCCCTTGGCTGGATGCTCATACTTACTGCCTCTGATTAGACCCAATCTCTCGTTTCCTTGGCTGGATGCTCATACCTACCACCTCTGATTAGACCCAATCTCTCGTCCCTTGGCTGGATGCTCATACTTACCGCCTCTGATTAGACCCAATCTCTCGTCCCTTGGCTGGATGCTCATACCTACCGCCTCTGATTAGACCCAATCTCTCGTCCCTTGACTGGATGCTCATACTTACCGCCTCTGATTAGACCCAATATCTCGCTCCCTTAGCTGGATGCTCATACTTAGCACCTCTGATTAGACCCAATCTCTCATTCCTTTAGTTGGATGCTCATACTTACCGCC
Organism: Allobates femoralis; assembly: GCA_033576535.1. Lineage (NCBI taxonomy): Eukaryota > Metazoa > Chordata > Amphibia > Anura > Aromobatidae > Allobates > Allobates femoralis. The sequence goes on along the minus strand of JARQOC010000012.1, from coordinate 43,040,026 downwards.
TCTGATTAGACCCAATCTCTCGTCCCTTGGCTGGATGCTCATACTTACCGCCTCTGATTAGACCCAATATCTCGTTCCCTTAGCTGGATGCTCATACTTACCGCCTCTGATTAGACCCAATCTCTCGTTCCCTTGGCTGGATGCTCATACTTACCGCCTCTGATTAGACCCAATCTCTCGTTCCCTTGGCTGGATGCTCATACTTACCGCCTCTGATTAGACCCAATCTCTCGTCCCTTGGCTGGATGCTCATACTTACCACCACTGCTATGAACAATCAGGATCGGATTAAAAAATCAAGTATGTTTTGGTTCAATAGGGACTTGGTATAAGAAACTGCCTGGTGATGATCTCCTAGGGTAAGAAATAACCAGGTATATTAAAAGCTAAAATAATTTTTGATTCTTCTAAAATCTACAGCTAGAGAAAGTCCAATTCCATCACCTTAACAATTGGTTGTGGAAGGGACTGGTTTTCCTTGTGAAGATCTTGTTTGTGTAGAAAGTCTTACAGACAAGGTTTCCTTAGAAGAAACTTTTGCTATAGCGCCACTTATAGGTCGATGGCCAGGGAATTTAAAAGTCTTGGAAGATCAGAAAGGAATCTAGTTTTCTAAAATGATGGCAAAGATCCATTCAGTTGTGGTATGTCCCGGCGTCTTCAGAACTTATTTGGACTAATCCAATGAGCCATGGCAACATGGTCCTGTCTGTATAAGACAATCTTGGACACTGAAGACATTCTTCAGGGTTCGGACTGTGATGCTGAGGACCATCTGGAGAGTTTTTTACTCTGGTGGGAGGAAGGGAGGACTTGGACGATGATTATGGAGTACAACTTGACGCTTTCCAGAACATCCCGCTCGCTTAACTATGTCTTAATGGTGTATGAATCACACATCCCATCTGTCTGTATCAATATGTTACCAACTTCCTTGGAATCAGTAGCGGGTGAGTTATACTATTGAATATCAATTCAGCATTTTAATCAAAGAGAACTTTTTGGTGTTTTTACAAGTTTTTTCGGTGTCATTCACTTCTGGTCGTGAGCAATTAGCTCCAAGTTGCTTTGTGACTTATCTTTGCATCTTTCTCATTCAGGGGGTATCCATTAAGCAATATATATTTCCAATCCACAGAATAGTTGATCAATGTATTTTATTCACTGGGGGTGTCTCACAAATAATGAGAAAGGGGATCAAGTTCCCTGTGAGGACGGAGCATCCTTTACTTTATTCAGTTTATAATTGGTTGTTACATAGGATCTCTACCGGTCAATTCACATGAGGGACTCGTCTTAAAAGAATATTGGACCAATGCAGCACAACCAATCAACAAGCTTTTCAGCTGTGGGCACATACGTAGCCATCACAGCCATCCAGAATAATGGCAAGGCTGTGATTGGCCAGCCACATTATGTCATCGGGTCTATGTAGGTCTCAGCGACATCATGCTCGGCACACACTCTCCTTTGGCAGTTGACAAAAGCAAAGTCCCTACCCCTATATATTGTACACTTGCACCATTTAGTGCCCTTATTTGATACACAACCAAGGTAAAGCAGACAGCTACAGACTGGTATCACCAGGCTGTAAAGGTGCATGGTCATTTGTCTAGCCTAAATATACCAGCCAACAGCCAACCCAGAAGTGATGCATTCATGGCATGCGCCTTTTCTGGCACTTTGCTCAGCTCTTCCAAGTTGCCCTGGTGCAGTGGCAATTGGATAGTATTTTTGGGGTTGGCGTCAGCTGTGTAGTGTCAGCTGGCATGAAGCATGAGAAATTCTGTGCTTGATGCTGACCTCGAATGACCTATGGAGCCTCATTCTGAGAGTTTGGCTCAATAGGATTCGATTGGCATCATGGGGCATTACACCATTGGATTACTTTGGAATTCAATAAGTTATTTTAATTCATAAATTGGTAAATTAGGGAGTGTGGGGGAGTCTTTATTCAAATAAAGTATTTTTCCATTGTGTTTGTTTTTTTTAATTTTACGATTACTAGTGGGAGTGTCTGATAGACGCCTCTTCATTATTAACCCCTGGCCTTGATGCCAGCTGACATTACACAAAACACATCAACTCCAAAAATATCACCTTGATTGCCACCACACCAGGACAATTATGCAAAGCTGGGCAAAGCACCAGAATTGGGGCTACCATCTTATTTGTCTGTGATATTTTATTGTGTTGCCTCCAATTTAGGTTAGCTATGTCAAGGTGTCTGTCTGTGTACCAGATTGTGAATGTGATTCCCACACACTTGGTTCTGCTGTATCCAGGTGCCTGTCTGCACACCCAGCTCTGCTGTTCTATTGTACTGACTGCAAACTCCTGTGTGCTACGCTCAATTTAGGTTACTGTTTGCATACCTGGCTCTGCTGTTTTAAATGTTGTCTGCACACTTTACAGATGTTTGAAGATACCTGACTGCATATCCAGCGCCGCTGTTCCGCACTATTCCACGTGCCATTCAGTGTTTTTAAAGTAACTGGATGCCTTTTTCTTGTAACATTTTTAGCTCTGCACCATTTAATTTTAAAGAGCTGAGTTGCAATACTAGTCACGACCTGTAGACAGAGGTGGCACTATTTTAGAAAAAGGTCATGTTTTTATCATCCTAACTAACCTCTTTGATGCCATAATAACAATAATGCAAGCAAAGTAACAGCAAAAAATAAAGATGTGACATCGTCAGTTGCCTAAAACCTTCTACTTCTACATGAGGATTGCTTCTCGATTCCCTGAGGTTCCGAAACAATTTACTGTCAAAAGATTAAGAGGGATTTGTGGTAACCTGTAAAAATGCTTTAACCCCAGATTTACCCACCAGAAGTAGTAAAACAAATGTTACTCGTGGATTCAACCTCAAACCTTGTCGTGTTCCTGCCGCTGAGTCAACAGCAGAAGGAGATCAAATCTTTAGAGGATTTCAGTTTTCTCCTCGACCTTGGAAAAGATAGTGAGTCACATATATTAATGTATTGCCCTCCAGAAAGTGGCGTAAGTATGCCTCAAAAATAGAAGTGTGGTCTTCTTTTTTTTTCACTGATTATACAATGTGATATATCTATCAATGTGATCGGCCAGATTAAGGTCATGAAAGTAGACACATGAATGATGGTTTCGATCTGTAGTAGAACAACTTATAGTAACTCATGGATCACTCAATGCACCACATCACCAGTACATGAGGTTTTGTGGCGCCCCTCGGAGTAAACCGCCACCAGAGGTACTGCACTGCTGCGGTTAGGGAGTGTAGTGCCCTGTTCGTCAGGTGTCAGCATGGTAAGGTTGAGCCCAAAGCACAACACACACACATGCAGTGATAGGCCCCCTGGGACAATGGGTGGACCCTGATGGAGGACCCAGGTCATAAAAGGGGGACGGGACAGTGTTAGACACATTAGTTCAGTAGTAGGAGATGGAGGAGTAACATCAACTGACGAAGGAATGGTAGTCGGCAGTGCAGAGGCGGTGTTGTGCCGACTCCCATGGGCTGAAACTATACCACACCACTCGCCCATGGGATGAAGAGAGCAGCCCAGTAGAGACAGACAAGAACACTTAGGGTGCGGAGAAGACAGCGATCACCCGTATGCCCAAATCTGATGAGACAGAGGGGTTGGTGGAGGACACAGGGAGGGGCTGACCCTGCAGATGGTGCAGAAGCTTCAAGCCAAGCCTAAACCGGAGGCCTCAGACTT